>JAXISO010000033.1:0-256333 GCA_036785465.1 Colletotrichum agaves | reverse complement strand
TTATAATTAAATATTAATAAAAAGGGATCATAATAAATAAATTAATATAATAATTTAAGTAATTTAAAGAATTTAATATATATTATTTTAACTTAGAAAAATTAAGTATTATTAATATAATTAATTAATAATTCTATTAAATCTTTATTTATTAATAAAAGGCTATATTCCTAAAAGTATTAATCTTTATTATAATAATAAATTAATTAATAAATTTATTAAATAGTAATAAAGTTATAAAAGGGTGAGATTTAAATTAGAAATTATAAGAGGAAGAGATTTAAAGTAGAGATTATTATAAGAAGGAGGGGGTTTTTAAAAGTATAAGAGAGAGAGGGATTTAATACTAAATAATATAAAATAATAATAAATTAAGTGATTTAGTATAATTAGCTAAATTAATAAAAAAGAGATTAAATAAGTTAAATTAATAAAAAAAGAGATTAAATAAATTAAATATAATTATTACCCCTCTTAAGTATTTTAGAGAATTAAAAGAGAGTATACTATTATAGAATTATTACTTTATTACTATTATTTATAATATATTTAATATATTATATAAATAATATAAAAAAGTAAATTATTATTAATAATAGGTAATTTTAGTATATATTTAGTATATTCTCTTATAAAATCTCTTTATAAAAGAGAAGAGAGATACTTATTTTTAAAATTAAATAAACTAAATCTTAGTAAGTATAATAGAATAAGTTACTTTATAATAAAGTAAATTAATTAATTTATACTATCTTATATAATTTATTTTATAGTAGTCTAGAGAAGAAGAGATTAAATTAGTAATTTATTATTATTTAAATAAGTTAATTATTATTTAGGGATATTCTTTATTATTAGTTATTTTAAAAGGGATAAGTTATAAATAAGGGGTAAGGGAAGTAAAGAAATAAAGGGAGAAATATAGAATTTAATAGAATTAATAAGGGAGAGTAAGAATTATTAAGAATTATTAAGGGAGAATAATAATTCTATTAAATCTAAAATAAAAGAATAATTTTTAAAATTATTATAAAATAATTAGAGAAGAGGTATAAATTATATACTTATAATTATTTAAAGAGTTAAGAGTATATAATATAATAAGAATTTTATTAATACTAAGGAGAATTAAAAACTTTATTTAAGTAGAATTAATAAAATTATTATAGAATAAACTAAGGTATTAATTATAAATTAGGGGATTTAAAACTTTACTTAATTAAAATATAATTTAATATTTTAGAGAGTAGAATATAAAAGGGGAAATTAAATTATTACTTTTTAAATTTATTATTTTTATTAGTATAGTACTTAATTATAAAGGGAGACTTAGAATTACTTTAAAATAAATATTATTTTTTTAATTTAAGAAATAGTAAACCTTATTAATTTATAATTTATTATATTATAATATAATAATAAAATTAATTATTAATTAGTATAGAATTTATTATATTAATTAGTTTTAATATTTTATTAATAAAGATAATAAATTTACTATATATAAAGTGAAAGTAGGTTAATTAAGTTAAGTTATTTAGAGAGGGAGGCCTTAAAGGAAGGAATAATATCCGGTTGAGGAGGGTTATGTGTAGTCACGTGTGGATTATATAACTGCCTGTGTGACCGCTGGAGTATCCACTCCAAAGCCTTGGATTTATATGGGATCCGGTGATATGGGTGAATATCCTAATAAAAGTACTATATAGTATAGAAATATAAGATTATATTAAAATTAAATTAAAATAAGAATATAAAGTAAAATAAATTATTAATTATACTTAGGAGAAAAATAAGAAAATATAATACTTTATGAAATAGAAAAATTATAAATATAAGAATAATATATAAGAATTAGTATTATATTTTAAAAATATAAAAAATAAAGAATAATAATATTAGAAATAAAGAATTATAAACCCCCTATTAAGAAATTAAGAGTAATAGAATTCTAGAATCCTAGTATTAAATCTAGGTCCATAACCCTAAAACCACTTATTAATTAAACTTTAAAAATAAGAAAAGCTATTAACTCCTCCTCCTTAGTAACTTCTTAACCTTTTTAAAATATTATTATTTTTTATTCCCTTAAATAATTTAATTATACTAAAAATATATCTAATTTAAATTATATAATATATAAAGTAATAATCTTTTAATATAAAATCTCTTTTTTAGCCTCCTTAATATTCCCTAAATAAGTAGTCTTATTTAGTAAGTAATTAATTATAAAATAAATTAGAAAAGACTAAGTAAACCCTAGGAAAAGAATAACTTATAAATATAAATAATATCCACTACTATATTCTAAAACTACCCTAAATAAATATATTTATTATAAATCTCACCCCCTAGAAAAAGCTTATAATACTTTCCTAATAATTAATAATATAAATAAAGTATATTAATTATAACTCTAAACTTAGTAATATAAAAAGTATAAATATAATAATAAAAAATAAAAATAAAAAATAATTTTAACTTTTAAATATAACTTAATATAATATTAGTATTATAAATAAATTAGGAAATATAATTAATAAATCCCTAACCTAAGACTAATTACCTACTTATATTAAGTCTTAAGGATAAAACCTTTAAAAGGGAAACCTAATATTATAACCTATTAAGTATAATTAATAAGAAAACCCCTATAAGAATATTAGGTAATTAGAATAATACTTTATATATAGAATTATAAAAATATTTAGAATTTACCTAGTATAAAAGAATTATAATATATATTATATAATAATAAAATAATACTAGTTAATAAGAGTTAAAAAAAGTAATTAATAGGGTATAAAAGGAAGTACTTAGTAATTAATTAATTTTACTAATTAATTATAATTACCTCTAATATATAATTAATTACTTAGAATTAATAATAAGAGAATAATCTTAGACTTATATATAATATAGACTTAGGTTTACCCTTAAAACTATACTTCTATAACTCTTTAGTAATTAACTTTATAATTATCCCTTAGAATACTTTTAGCCTCTTCTTATACTATAGAAACCTTAAGATAACTATAACTAATTACTAAAGTTACCTACTATTTAAAATCTTACTTAGTAAGCCCTAGTACTATTTAGCTAGTATTAACCCTTAACTTCTATTAATAGAACCCTACTATTAAATAAGCTAGCTATAATAAAAACTTATTAGAATAATTCTTAAAGTCTTTTTAATATTATAATTATAATTATAATTCTATAAATTATTTCTTTTTATAAATTTCTATTTAAAAAATAATTCTAGTATTAATTTATTAAGTAATAATTTTCTTAGTATATTATAATATATAGTTTTATATAGTGGGATTAAGTATATTCTACCCCTAAATAAATAATAAATTAAGAATAACTCTTTATTAAATTTACTAGGACTATAGAGAATTTAGAGAATCTAAGTAGAGTAATTCTAATTATAAAGCTTCCTCTCTAATTATTATTATTAATTTATAAAATATAAATAAATAATTATATATTAATTCTCTCTCTTAATTAAGTAAATAATTTTAATTATAATAGGAGTTTATTATAGGAGCCTTAGGCTTCTTAGAGATAAGTTAATAATTAATTTATTAATTTATAATATATAGAGTAAGTATAAGGTCTATTTAGGTTTTAAATAATTATTTTAGCTCTATTTAGTTTTATTATTCCTAGTTTATTTATTATAAATAAGGAGAGTTTAATAGAGAATAAAAGTAAATATTTTGGATTAATATATAAGTTTTAGTAGTTATTATATTTCTAGTTTATATTAATAGAAATAGAGAATTAGGAAATTAATTATATTATATTATTAGTAGTAGAATTAATTATAGGGAATTTCTCTCTCTAAGGCTAGAGATAACTCTCTTATAAGTACTAGAGAGTACTAAATTTATAGTTTTATGAGGATATATATTTCTCTCTATAATATACTTATTTTCTCTTATTAAGCCTATAATACCTTCTTAGGTAATATTAGTATTATTCTTAAGTTTTCTAGTAATACTTAAGTAAATATAATAATTAATAAAGATTAGGTTTATAATAAGGGATTAGAGAGGTTCTCTTATTATATTTTCACTGTTTCTCTTTTTCTCTTCTCCTTAAGTAACTATTTTCTCTTCTTCTCTTCTCCTTAAGTATTACTATAATTAATAAGGGGGTTTGAATAAGTTAGTATTAGGTAGTTTTAATATATAATAAATATAGGGGAACTTAATATTAAACTATTTAAGTAGCCTCTTAATATTAGTAACTCTAGGTAATATAATAAGCTAGGTCTATAAACTAATACTAATAGAACTAAGGGACCTAAAGTTATTATTTTCTTCTATTTAACTTTATTAATTTATAGTATTTAAAGTAGTTATTATTTTAACTACTAATTAGTATTAGTATTCTAAGGTAATTACTTTATTAAATAGTACTCTATATATATTTCTATATATATATAATAAATATATTTAATAGTAGAATACTTAATAAGAGATCTAAATATAGTAGGGATTAATGGTATTAAGCCAAATATATAGCCGAAAGTAGTTACGTAATCCCGCCAAATGGCTGGGCTCTGGGCTTCGCTCCGCGCAGCAGCCGGTTTACAGGTATTATTATAATAATTAGGATAATATTATAGGTAATATAGTAATTTAAGTTTAATTCTCTTAGTAAATTATTATTCTTTTAATTAAGTCTTTTGGGATTATATTTATAATAATATATTTAGTTATTTTAAGCTCTTTTCCTTTATTCTAAAGCCTATAAGTATAAAGCTATAATACTATAATACTCTTATATAAATATATAGGAGTGTGTAGTTTTATTATTCTTTACTCCTATAGTGTTCTTAGCCCATTTTAATATTATAATACTATAATTATATAATATATTTTTTAAATAGGCTCTACTTATAGGCCTTATTTATTCTAGTAATTTAAAATATTAGGTGAATCCGTGATAATTATTCTTCTCCTCTAGCGCGTGGAGCTTTACAATTGTTGTTATTGGGCACCAGTTATATGTTCTAATGAGAGTGGTGCTTGCCATGGAACGAGAGAGAAGTTAGAAACACTCTCTGGAAGATTCGGGAGCTCATTGTTCTTTTTCCCTGGTCTTTGCGACGTATTTTCTTCGCATACCTTTTCGAACTCCAGAATCAAGAATTTGATACGCTTGGCAAAGTCGGCAGATGCCATTGGAGCACAGCGGAACACATGTTAGCAGTCCTCCCCCTCGAGCTATCTTCCAAGTCTAATTAGCGACAAGCTGCTACCCTATCGAACACTGGAAGATGTGGCTAGCCCCGCACAAGTCATTCGGAGCCACTGTAAGGTCTGCCAGACTACGCCATACCAGCAACGCAGCGGGCACCGATGTGTCTATCTTCATTAGCAATGGTTCAAGCATATATTTGCTCCTTTTTCTCTCTTTTTTTCTCTTTTCAACGTTAGTGTGGCCTCCTCTCAGGAATCTGGCCGCCGTCGCGGCGGCAGCCATTGCCGTGTCGGCTAGTGTCGGCAACGTGACCCACCCGGTCCGGAAGGGACCCGCTTCTAGGCATCCCGAGACGGATGCAAACTGGCGTGATTCGATGACAGGGCTGGGTTCTTCCACTCTCACGACATTCGGTCTTATCAAGTCTTGCTAAGCGTTTTCAAAGTCAACATAATACAGTTTTCTCGTCAGTTGAGTCGCAACCGGAACATGCAGTAGAGACCAAAGAGTTGGGACTTTCAGACACGGCGTAGGACCGATCTTGAACGCGCGATGAAGTTCTTGCAGCTCAAAGCGCCGTCAGCTAGCCGCGCCGCTGGCTATTCGTCCAGCCGCAAGTTTCGGTCATCGTTCGACGCCTTGGGTCATTATTGCTCTTTATGGCAACTGCGCGGCTTGTCTGGAGTGAACTGAACTGGACGCTCCTCAAACCCCACATCATCATGGGCCTTCGCGCTCAGGATCCAGAGGCGAAGATGAATTGCCCCTCTCGCACTCGTTCCATTGCGTGTTGAGCTAGATCTGTGATGACAAAACAGGGACTCAGCAGTTGTCGTACCATTATTGGATTTTGGTGCTTTATCCACCGGATATGTTGCGCTTCTGCAATGACCCCCGGCGGGATGCTAATACCATCTTCTCTCGGGCATCTCGCTGTCCGGACCGCGCCGAGCTGCGTATCGGCCAAGTAGATCTTCGGAGATGGGCCAAATCACCCCAAATCTCCGTCTGGGCTGCATGGGTGAAGAAATCCAATGCCATCATTGACATTCATCGTTTGGAGGATGATTTCATCGTTTGAACTCATCCTCCAAACGTGGTGATGACGTCAAAATCTGGGGAAGTGAACGGGCCTAACCTTTGGTGGTGCATCACGGACCCCCCCATCGCCGGGGGATCTGCCATCCTCATCGTCCGCCCTCCTTCCACGTATGCCTGAAAGCCGGTCTACTCCCCAACGGTTCCCTGCTACGGTACTTAATTAAGGCTATTTCGCGACCTGAAGCTCTCCAATGCTTCTCTAGACTATGATGAGATTGTCTCCTGCATCAAAGACGAGCTTGAGAATCACCTTCGCTGGCCACCAAAACCATTTGCTCAGCTTTACGCGATCGATTAACATGGCATCTGCATACGAGATCAAAGTTCCGGTGACTAACACGGGACTTTGGAAGTTCAAGCAGCAAGATGCTTCCGCGAATAAAGTATCACAGCTTCTCCAGGAAGATCTTCAAGTATGACCTACTTACAAATCGCACCGAGAGATGATGCTGATGATTGCGCAGAAACATCATGTGTTCTTCAACGCGGAAGGATTTCACAACCACGTAGGTGTCGTCACGTATTGTCAGAACTTCCCTAACACCAACTCAGATTCCCCATCACTTGCTAGCTCTGTATGGGACTGGGGCCGATCCAGAGGCCATTCAAATGGCATGGAAAGAAAACGAAAACTACCAGAGGCCAGCGGAAAACCCCAGCAACAGCATACCGGATGAGCTCCACGACTGGGAGAAAGCAAAACAGCACCTGGGCAAAGAGGAGCATTACCCAGACTTCCTCCTCTTCTTCCAGCGTGAGATCGAGAAGAAGGGGTGGCAGGACGTCCTGAACGAACACATGTTACAAGGCAACGAACGCGCCAACGATATGTTCCAGCGCATGTATGCTGGCTTCCTGCATCCCATTATCCAGCTCATGTACGGCGTCGAGTGGGAACAGCCCGCCATCGTTGCCGAAGCCTTGGCCGAGGCCTCTGTGCACAAGAACCAGCTCGGTCCTGTTTTCGACGACGCCGAGAAGCGCGGCAAGTCCGCAAAGACGCCGATGCCGCGGTTCATGAACTTGATCGACGAGATTCGAGGGAACGAGAAGCTGGCGAATGCCGTGCAAATGAAGGACTCGAACAAAATTTATGACGGCATTCTCAAGCGCGCACCGGAGGAGATGCTTCAGATTGCAGGCAAGGTGAAGATCACGCCGGAAGAGCTGGACGAGAGGACGGCGGAGATGTTTCACGCGAACGCGTACGTTGCTGGTAATGCGGCGTTGAAGCCTGGGAAGGAGACCAGATGGGACTTTTTCCTGATGTGAGTTCCTGGGTATGTCTCACACGATGAAGGTTTATTGACTTCGTGACAGCCACCACGTCAACGCATCGCCAATCTTCTTAAGCTTCAACTCCCAGCCATGGATATCCACGGAGAACAAGATTCGCTTGCTGGAGTACAAGATTCGTATGGATCTGATTCAGTATGCAGCACGCGGCAGCCCCCCAATCCACGCCGATGCTATTGCGTCCTACCGTCCAAAAGATAAGGACCAGAACAGGCAACTCGTCGCCAAGCCTACAGGTAAGAAGCTCTTCAAAGTTCCACCCGAGCGGGAATCCGGCCGACTTACAAATCACTCAAGATCTTTTGCAGAGATTTCACCAGATTCCTGATGACGGCCACATTATCAAGGTGGTACGGGCTCTCGGAATCTGCCAAGAGCTATCTGCAAATTACAGCGGCAAGCCCTGGATCAAGATACTGAACGAAGAGGAATGGGTCAAGCTGCACTACTCTGTTCTGGATGGGACGGAGCACTCGGCGACAAAGTGGGTTCGCACGGCTGGTCTGGAGGAGGCATGGAAGGTAAGTGACGCACCAGCAGAACCGCTTCAGCAAACTGCTAACATCATCCCACAGGATGTACCATCTCGTGATTCTTCAAAGTTGCAGTATAAAGGGATAAGAATTCCTGTCTAGTGAGATCGACTTTCAGGCGGCTGGGACGATTGGTCAGAGGCTTCCTTCACCAACGGAGCGGAGAGTCAAAGATGAGCAGATGAGACTCTAGAGGGGCCAGTTGTTCATCTTCACTTCTCAGATGGCGGTGCCTCTTGTTCCAAGTGATTCGCATGTCTAGCCATTTCTTGCACGCCGATGTGACCGGGTCACTACGCACTGTCGTAACAAGTATTGCAGCAGCTTAATATGCAGGGAAACTGTCAAACGGGGTATGCATTGTAATTTTTTATCTAGTCCAGTCCAACCCAACCATCTCCGTCAGAATCGCTTTGGCCATCTTCGGCATCCCCGCCGATAGCCAGCGGCTTGCCAGGGCAATCGAAAGCCGCCAGATCCAGCATCTTTGGTCCGCTCGACTCCTTCTCCTTGATCTGGCCCAGCAGATAGTCTACCATGTACACGTTATCGTCCGCAAGCCTCCTGATCTCGTCGCGCATCCTCGCGACAGCTCTTGACACCACCCGCAACTCCACGTCAACCTTGCCTCGGTGCTGCGTGAGCCAAGCGCCGTGCTTGTCGACGAGCGCCTTTACCCAGAGGAGACAGAACTCGATATGCGGCGTCTCCTCCGTCTGCGCAGCCACGAAGCGGAGTAGCCTTGAGACGTATACCGTGGGCATGTCTTCAACGACAAGGGGGATATCGTTGTAAGGTATTGAGAGGAACACGCGCTTGATCAGACCAGCCTCGTTGAGACGGAAGGCCATGACGAGAGCCTTGAGGTAGTCCTTCTCGCTCTCGAGGACGGACAGAGTGGAGGCAGGTGTGATCTCCATGTTCAGATCAAAGGGATCGAATTGCAAGAGGTTATCTAGACTGTAGATGAGCAGACCCTCTGTGGAGGCAGCGCAGAAAGCCGTTCCCGTGGGGGCGAATGCCACGCCTGATACGCGCACCTCGGGCTGCTTCTTTCGTGCAGAGGGGTCGCCGCGCTTGGAACCAGGTAGGGAGTTGTCGATTCTGTCCTCACGATCCGAGGCTTCTTGATCGTCGAGCATGTCTTCGGGACCGGCTTCGGTGAGGCGCTTGGTGTTGAGGAATTCTTGGGTTCCTGACAGAGACAGGTTGACACTGACGGTGAACTTCTTCAGCAGCACCATAGTGTGGACAGAGTATAGACAGATATACTTGCTGTTGCCGCCGGCAAGCAAGCAGCTTCCATCTGTGCTGTACCGAATTGTATTGAAGCTCTTCGTGCCTGCTACGTTGGCAGCTGTCCTCCGGTCGGTGATCTTGCGCCCGCCGGAGACATCACGGCGGCCGTCGAGACCAGATACCTGCTCTGCATCTTGAATGGACCAGAAAGAGAGCTGACCGTCCAGGGTCGATACGGCGAGCTGTAGCGAGTCAGGGCGCACAGCGATGTCCAATACGTCGGCCTGTAGTTGAAGAGGCTCGCTGGTTTGTGTCCTGTTGAAAATTGACCATACTCTTGCGGTACGATCCCAGCTACCACTGATGAGAGAATCTCCGTTTGGTGTGAAAGCCAGAGCTGATACGGGTCCTTCGTGCCCAGAAAGTTGGTCCAAGAGCTGACCTGTTTGCACAGACCAGATGTGTATGTCAAAAGAATCAAGAGATCCAGCGGCGACGACTTCGCCACTTGGGTCAACGGCCATACAAGACCAAGATAACCTCGTGGGGGCCGTAAAAGTCCTAAAGTTCCTGTATCTAATCAGATCCCATGCTCTTACCGAGCCGTCCAGACTTGATGTGAAAAGGACGTTTCCTTTTTTTGAAAACTCGCAGGCCGTTACGCCGCTAGTATGTTCCGTGAAGGTCACGATGCAGAACCCTGACTCCACATCCCACACTTTGATCTTGCCGTCGTCGGCGACCGTGACGATGCGCTGTCCGTCGGGAGAGTATACTAGCGAGTTCATAGAATCAAAGTGACCCTGCTGCTTTAGGATATAGGATTCGGACTGCCACTCCCAGACCAGAAGCTGTCCAAGCTTCGACGCGCCAAACGCTAGCCATTCTCCACTCTTATTGATTGTGACGAAGTCGATATTGTTTTGGGAGATATTGAGGGTGTGGATCATGTTGAAGTCTGGCATCTCGTACAGGCCGAAGGTACCGTTCGAAAAGCCGGCGACAAGCAGGTTTGACTCAGCATGGTAGGTCGCACACCGGACCTGTGCACTGTTCTGCATGAAGTAGTGTCGGTTGACTATTCTCCATCGCATGTCCTCGTCGACATCGACCATCTCATCTTCGTCCTCAAACGGCTTCCCGACGTATCTCCAGTCAAAAACTGCTCCGTCCTTGCTCACTGTGTAGATCGTCTCCTGATCTTCTGAAAACCAGGCGCCAACCACAGCTTGCTTGTGGCCAGAGAGTACCGTAGGCACGAAGCCCTCCTCTCGAGTCAAACTCCATATCCTAGCGGTCAAATCCTTGGACGTGCTGAGGAAGAATCTCGAGTCGCTTGACCATTCAATGTGGCGCACATCATCGAAGTGGCCCATATGTGTGTGGTACTTTATGAACGGCGCGAATTCAAGGTCTCCCTCAGCATTTGCGTCCGGAGTAGACGGGACATGCCAGACCTCGATCTTGCGACCCAATCCGACTGCGAAATGGCGTCCAGAGGGCGAAAATGACAGCGCATTCGGGGCAGAGTGGAAGGAAAACCGGTAAATGGCAATTCGGCGGAGGACGTTCGTCAAGATAGCCTGACCATCCTCGTCGATGGACAGTAGGAGGTTTCCTCGAGGTGCCAAGCCGATTCTCGAGATGTTCTTTCGGTGCGCGAATGGAAGAGTGTGCGATTTATTACTGCAGATCTCAATTAGCCGTCGAGGGCTTCATGCGCTGGTTCCAAAACACCGAACGTACTTCACGAGGTCGAAAACAGTGACCCTGTTCCCCACGGGCGAATACAGGTGGGTGCCATCGGGGCTGAAGAGTAGATTGCCCTGGCAGTAAACCGTGCCAAGCAAGTTGGAGAACTAGACATAGGTTATGAAGTTAGAAATGTATGCGCCTGCGGGAATCCCCTCGGATCGTACCTTGAAATCGGTCTTCATTGTCAATTGGCACCCATTTCTTCACCTTGACGCGACAGAATTTCTTCCAAATATCTTATCGATTGAGACTGCCGACTGGAAATTTCTGGCGGGGCCCATCGGCGAATCATTCATCCTAATTTCCGCCATTTAGGTTATTCCCATTCAGGTTAGGCCCACTGCCAGGTGAACGGGCCAGGGGGAGAAAGGGGGGCCTCATTAGTGGCCTCATTAGTCCCCTGGGAAGGTGCCCAATGAAGATGCGCCAGACAACCCCAGAAGGCCGGAAGGGAAATTTGGAGGTGGCGCCTTTCGATTCCCCCTGAAGCACAAGCTCAAACCTCCCCCAACTCAACTACCAACACGCCCACACCGCAACCACATCACGAAAACCGTCGCGCGTTCAGTTGCGAGTCTCGCGGTCAAATAAGTCCTTCCAGGCATACAAAAACGTACTTCGAGAAGTCCGTCACCGCATACCGCTCGCTCAAAATGGCACCCGCAGCCGCCGAGAGCGCCTCACCGATTGGTATCGCCAACCTCCCCAACCAGCGACACAAGATTGTCGCCAAGCGAGGTGCTAGCTTTACTATTATGGTACGCGGAATTCGCTGCGATGCATTGGGGTGAACATACGAGGACAATTTTCTGACGCATACGCTAGGTTGCTGGCGAGTCTGGCCTTGGAAAGACCACCT
Source organism: Colletotrichum agaves (assembly GCA_036785465.1). Classification (NCBI taxonomy): domain Eukaryota; kingdom Fungi; phylum Ascomycota; class Sordariomycetes; order Glomerellales; family Glomerellaceae; genus Colletotrichum; species Colletotrichum agaves. Next base: position 244,333 of record JAXISO010000033.1, on the reverse strand, counting down.
TCATCAACACCCTGTTCTCCACGACCATCAAGAACTATGCCGACCACAAGCGTCGTCACCAGAAGCAGGTTGACAAGACCGTCGAGATCGAGATTACCAAGGCTGAGCTTGAGGAGAAGTTTTTCAAGGGTATGGCTCAGAACCTCAAACACCCAGATCATGCGATTAATCATTCGCAGTCCGCCTGACCGTTATCGATACCCCCGGCTTCGGCGACTATGTCAACAACCGCGATTCGTGGATGCCCATCATCGAGTTCCTCGACGACCAGCACGAGTCCTACATGCTTCAGGAGCAGCAGCCCCGTCGCCAGGACAAGATCGACCTCCGCGTTCACGCTTGCTTGTACTTCATCCGCCCCACCGGTCACACCTTGAAGCCCCTGGATATCGAGGTTATGAAGAGACTCTGCACGAGAGTGAACTTGATTCCGGTTATCGCCAAGGCTGATACTCTTAGCCCTGCGGACCTGGCCAAGTTCAAGCAGCGTGTAAGTTTGGCGGCTTTGTCGAGTAGACAACCACTGACAATATCGATCACAGATTCGCGCCGTCATCGAAGCCCAGAGCATCAAGATATACCAGCCCCCCGTCGAGGAGGACGACGAGGCTGCTGCTCAGCACGCCCGCAGCCTCATGGCTGCCATGCCATTTTCTGTCATCGGCTCCGAGAAGGACGTGAAGTCTGCCGACGGTCGGGTCGTCAAGGGCCGTCAGTACTCTTGGGGTGTCGCTGAGGTCGAGAACGAGGACCACTGCGACTTCAAGAAGCTACGATCCATTCTTATCCGCACCCATATGCTGGATCTCATCCACACCACCGAGGAGCTGCACTACGAGGCCTACCGCGCTCAGCAAATGGAGACTCGCAAGTTCGGCGAGGCCCGCCCCAGGAAGCTCGACAACCCTAAGTTCAAGGAGGAGGAAGAGGCGCTCCGCAAGCGTTTCACCGAACAGGTCAAGATCGAGGAGCAGCGCTTCCGCCAATGGGAGCAGAAGCTCATCGCCGAGCGCGACCGCCTCAACAAGGATCTTGAGCAGACTCACGCCCAGATCAAGCAGCTCGAGACCGAGCTGGAGCAAATGCAAGGAAGCGCTGTCCGCAGCCACGGCCGCCGCTGAGTGCCTTTACGCACGCGAAGCTCTACCTCAAAGTTTTAGCGGTTTATGTCTGTGCGGTCGGTGCTTGCTGGATTTTCGACACTTACTCTTCTCTTAACAATCGGGGATCCAAGACACTAAATATCCGAGCTGCTCAAAATATTTCTAGAGACGCCTTCATGGATGCTAGCAATCTGGTCGTTCGTACTCGGTGCGCCTGACGACTTGAACGAGTCTTATCGAGAACAAAGTGTGTCGCTAAGACGTGGTATGAGATGGGCAATGCGTTCGGGAGTTTTCTTCTTTACAAAACCTGTTACCCACCATCTCCCCGGAACACGGAACCCCCCCTTTTTCCCGTTTAGTTACCTACTGTTTTTTCTTAGTCACGATGTAATCCAGCTCACCTTTTCATGATACCAAAATTAATGAGAAAGGCGTCTATAATCCTATAATTTATGCGTGTTCGTAATGAAGGGCTAGCTTGTGATGAAGTGCCAGCTGTACGCCTGTCCTGCAAGGTTCCCCGTCATCATTTGTTTGGTATCTTTAGGTGTGCTCCAGCCTTGACCCAGCTGAAGTGGTACACTACACAGCATCCATGGATGCTCTGGTGGTAAGTTGCTCGTTCTTGTTGCCAAGTTTCGAAATCTGAAGAAAAGCATCTACGCCGTATCCCTCGAGGCTGTGCAGCTCCAAGCTTCCGGCCCAGTACTCGGCGTATACCCTGCTCAGAGGCAGACCCATGCCGAGTCGTAGATTTGGCGGTCGGCTGGTCATTGAAGAGAGGGAGCTGGCGTAATGTGGTGTTTTCAGATCCGCCCGACCGAGCTCGTCCGAGACGTGCAGCTCTTGCATCGTTGCAGCCAGCTTGGGCACCCGGCCAAGATTCTCCAACCTACGTTCACTTTGTGGACCCTTAGAAAAGGACCATAGATAGGGAAGCTCGTTTCTGGGAATGCCGCCGCCTTGATCGGAGATACGGATGATGACATGCTGCTGGGCCTCGCAGATGGTCACCTCGATGGGAGGCAGCGGCGTGTCTGTTTTCTTACTACGCTGGCGATGTTCAATGACCGCCTGGACCGAGTTGCGGAGCAGCTCGCCGATGATGTACTCTAGATGGCTGAGGATGTAGGGGAAGCTCGCCTCAAGGTGGCCGACGACCTTGATCTCCGGCACCTCAACGTCCTGGCCGTAGGTTGAGCGGGCGAGGGTCTCGACGGCGCGGGTGCATCGCTCGATGACGTCCCGCGCGACACACTTGATAAAGATCTCCCCGATGAACTCGGACTCGGAAAGCTTAGCGCCGGGGGAGAACCACGGGGAGTGATATGTTTCCGTCAGCGCGAGGTGTTGCTCTGCGATGACTCTACGTGATATTCTCTGGCGTGGACAAAAGTTGCGTTAGGCTTCCGAACAGAGCGTGGTGTCGATGCAACTCTTGAGACGGATGACTTACGGATTTTAGTATGGTGTTCATGAACTTGTCTAGGTCCTTGGCATCCATACGGCCTCTACTTTCTAGGATGCCCATGGAGAGCTTTGGGATGACTGTCAAGTGTGCCTTAAGCATGCCGCTTATGATCTGGCAGAACTTGTCGTTGTCCTCCAGGGTCTTAATCTCCTTCACCTTACGGAAGGTCTCGAACGCATTGTTATAGAGCTCATAGACTTCTTTAATGTGAGAGTTCGTAACCACGACGTAGGGAAGCTGTTGCATGTCTCTTATGCGGTGTGCGATTCTGTTGTGGTGACATACGTCAATTCTGCGGTACTCGGAGTACAACTCGTGGTAGGCCTTACCGGGTAGGCAGCTCTGTCCGAACGTAGTTCGCAGAGCTTAAGAGTCGCGATTCCGTCAGGGAACGGCCGAATACCATGAGCTGACGCAGACTAATAGGCCGGGCCTCTTTTACAACCCATCTGCGAGAAGGATGCATCTTAGCATGTGGCAGATAGGTTGGGGGGAGCGTAGTGGGCCGCACTCATCTAGGACCGACACCGGTCTCCAGTTGGAACTGCTCATGGGACGGCATTGCGACGGCAAGGCGCAGAGATCACGCAGCGTCTTTCCAGACGCGAGCGTTGGCGGTGCCCTCATCGGGGCTGCTCTCAATCCGCATCGTCTACTGGCATTCCGCAATGCGATGGAAACCATGCCGTCGATTCCATGCGCGGATATCGGATTTGGGGAAAGGCTGTGATATGATTTCGAGCGGAAGCTAATACAGCTCTTCGGAGGGTTGTTTCGACTGTTCGACGCTCGCGAAGGGCCTGGGGTTGAAGCTGGAGGCGGACGGGTTATTTGAGCGAATTTCGGGCGGATGCTTCGTTGTAAACTTGGGCAGCACCTTCGTAGCTGTTGAAGCTCTCGGAGCAGGGCATGGGCGGGAAAAGGTATTGGATGACTCTCGCAGGAAGAACGACCATTGACGGCCGACTGCTACCTTAAGGTACCCTGGGCAGGGTCTGGAACGGGTACCCCACACTGCGGAATCGGCGCACCATGCTGCGGACTGCCGTAACGGGCATCTAGTGTCCCTATAACGGCCCTGCGTGATTGGTCTGAGCCGGCCCCTGCGTAGAGTTGTTTGGAGCTGCGTTTCTCCCGCGTGGCAGACCGGATTTCCAACCATGTCAGCTCGGTCAAGCGGGCTATCGACAGAGACCTGGGTGAGGGCCTGTTTCAGGGCGCGTGGATACCGGGGGGTTATAGGAACTATAAGCCTCAATTTGGGCTACGTTTAGGCGCGGTCGAACTAGCAAAGAAACGGTCTTCACATGTCTAAAATAGTGGAGTGTGCCGATGGGAAGTTGTTTGGTGCTTGTGACAAGGCGCAACCCTGCTAACCGCGGACTGACCATAGGCCGATGTTGGTGGTCGAATTGGGGCTGTAAAAAGAGCGCTTTCCCGAATCACACCACGGACAAAGGGAGTCGGGGAAGGGCACTTATATATGGTTCTGTCATTACCTGAACAATGGGCAGATTTAGGGTTGTGGCATCTAGGTATCGGTCACATTATCTCTTGTCTCATGCTTCTAGATAGCACGCCAAAGTCGATCTACTAGCTAACTGGAACATCGGGAATTTCTAGGTATCTGTCTGATAGACTGGTACGATGTGCTACAATGCTACTCAGCCCTTACAGACTTGCGAAGTACATATGCCTATGTCAATGTAAGGAAGCTTTGCGAGGCAACCCACGAGCCAAACTTCAATGTGCTCTTATAACTTGAGAAATTTTGTGCCGGCAGCTGAAGCCAAGCGAAAGTTAGGTGAGATAACGGTATTTGCCTCTTAGAATTTTCGCCGACTGTCGCTCGAGTGTCTCTGGAGGGAAGCAGCTTCTAAGATCGGCCATATCATCTTCACAAGCTACAGTAGAAATTACGATGTTGACGGCTAAGCGCACTCAATTGGACCTCAAACTATTTGACCGGCTTGACATCCTCGAGAATGCCCTAGAGACTTTTGATTTCTCCCAAAATGCTTGAAAATCAGATATCGATTTTCCCACGCCGTTGGTGAAGTATGAGCACATACCGATTAAGTGGATAACAGATGGTCTACCTAAGGTACGCAGGCCGCGGTAGGCATTGCATGTCAGCGAATCAAGTCCGGCTCACTCTTGATACTGCTGCGTGTAAGTATGGAAGAGTGATGTTGCCGCAGAACTGCGTCAGACTTGTAAACCACTAATTGGTCCGAATGGACACTCTCGTCTACCCAAGCTCATTCGAAGTTGCTTGGAATCGGGTTTGACAAGTTACTACAGTCAGGGGTTTGAACAGATCTGGTAAAATTGCAGAACAACTACTTACAATATAGAGAGGCGTCGTGGGTACTGTTTGCCTGCTTAGGCACAAAGAGAATGCGCTCGTTGCCAAAGCTGTTTCTATTGTTTTTGTCTTGGTTTGCTCCTCAGTCCCGACATTTCGCTCGATATACAACTGAAGTATATGTAAACACGTTTGATAAGAAGTCTGGGGTCTGTAAGAGTTGGAACTCGGCAAATGTACTGTCTGTTCTTTCCTATTATGTTTCGAGCATGGCCAAAAGGAGACAGACGCTCTGTGGCTTGGGTCAGGCAAGGTAACGTGCTGAGGCAGGGAGAGTATGAGTGGACGAGGTGGCTTGCAGAGATCAAAGGAATGAATCGGCGGCGGCGCTGGCGGTCACGGCAACGTCATTGGAGGGGTGGGTAGCTCCAGTAAGGTAGACAATCTGTCCCAATTGTGGAGGAGGTGCAGGGCAGCTTGCTCCGCGTCCCACGCAGCAGCTGCAGCATCTGCTTGAGCAACTGATTGACGGTGCTGCGCCAAGTAGTACATTGGTTAGGTAAGGCATGAAGGTCAGAGGCCCCCAGCTTGCTGGGCATACCTATCTATACTAAGAAAAGGTCCTACTGGACGGGATGGCTCCTGATAGCGGGGCGAGCCCTCGAAGCAGATTCCCGAAGTATCCACTTTTGTCAGGGCTGGTGCATCGTTACTTCCTGTTTCCCTAACAGGCGGTACCTCCTCTGTCCCTCCAAGGCTCCATCCATCCTGTGGAAGTGCTTTCTCACACTTCAGTCTAAGGATTCCAGCAGAGCAGAACGTCTAGCTGTGGTACACTTTACACCTGCGTCTCCAATCTGTTTTCCTTCTTGTCTCTTTTTTCCACGACCAGACTGGATTTGCTGATTGTTGGCTACTCTAGCTAGGGGTTTACTCTGCAACTTCACTGGACGAGGAGAGGCCGTATCCCACCATTTGCGTCAGTACCGACCTCCTTACCTTGCCTTACCGACCGACGCAGACCGACCGTCTGTCTACCTTGCCTTTTACACACACACACCACACACACACACACACACACACACACACACACCACCGAAAGACACCTCCTAGGCCTTGGCCTTGCTTCGCCGCCCGCCTCCACCTTCCCAGACCAGGTTGCCTGCAATTCATGCAACTTCTCTTTTGACTACCGCCGCCCACTACATCGCCAGCACCTGCTTTTTAACCAAGACACCACTACCACCTGCACCCGTCGTGCTTGTGTCTTGACGCAGCCTGCTTCATTACCTGCCGCCTGTCCGCCCTCTGCGGCTTCTCTCTCGTCATCGAAGCAGCACTGGCGCAAATCGTCCTTCTGTTGCAGTTTCCTGGCCCTGGCCCTGCCATCGGCACATTGCGTTGCAGTCTCTTTCACGCCACCCGTGGTAGACCATGGTAAGCCATGACACTGACGAGACCGACTGCCCCTCAGCCCCTCCTGCTCCGTGTCGTACCCTACCTTACCTACCTGCCTCGCATTGTCTCCCGCGTCCACATCCATTCTTTGAGCTTCATGTCCGTCGCTGCTGCCTCGTCACTGCGACGTCCTTGGCTCGTGCTGGTCCAGCTTCACCTGCCACTCACCCCACCATCTTGCAAAACCCGGCCCAGCTCCTCGTCTCCCCATCTCAAGCCATTCCCGACATCCTACCTCTCTCGACAGCATTCTGCATCCACGCCCGAGCGACCTGGCCTTAGCTAATCCTTATTGCTACCGACGCAGAGCTACAACAACGACATACACTCGCCGAACGAGATGGTCGTGGACACCGACGAGTACGTCGGCGCTCCCGATGCGGAAAAAGAGCCCATCACCATCATCGACCCCGACAACCTCGACAATGAGGCCGAGCAACTGCAAGACCTGCCGTTGGCAAGCGACTGTAAGGACGCTAATACCCTACTACTACGGCCCCTGCTAATCCTGGACAGTTGATGCCATGAAGGATGTCATCTTCCCTCATCTGCACGAAGAGCCTCGCGTGCTCGAGGATGTCGTTTCTACCTGGACGGTCGAGGGCTGGAGGTCCATGTCCAAGAAAGAGCATGGTCCCGTGTTCGAAGCTGGTGGTTTCCCATGGTATGCCTATAATCCCCTCGTTTAGACTCAAGAACGCTCTTGCTAACACATTGCAGGCGGATTCTCTTGTTCCCCCACGGCAATAACGTTGACCAGTGCTCCATCTACCTGGAACACGGCTTCGAACCGACCAACATTCCCGAGAATTGGAGCTGCTGCGTCCAGTTCGCGTTGGTCCTATGGAACCCGAACGACCCGAGCCTGTATACCCACCACACTGCCCACCACCGTTTCACTAAGGAGGAGTCTGATTGGGGCTTCACGCGGTTCCTTGAGCTTCGCAAAATGTTCAATGTTCCTTGGGAAGGGGGCAACCGACCTTTGTGCGAGAATGATACGGCCAACATCACTGCCTACCTCCGCATTGTCGAGGACGAGACGGGTGTCCTCTGGCACAACTTCAACAACTACGACTCCAAGAAAGAAACTGGATATGTCGGTTTGCGTAACCAAGGCGCCACGTGCTACCTCAACTCTCTTCTCCAGTCCTTGTATTTTACCAATGCATTCCGAAAAGTAGAGCTGGCCCCCCTTTTTCACAGCAAACTTTTGCTAACCGTTCAAGGCCATTTACGAAATCCCAACGCAACACGAGGAGAGCATGGGCAACAGCGCTTACACCCTCCAACGTCTATTTTACCAGCTACAAACCTCTGAGACGGCGGTGGGAACTAATGAATTGACGAAGTCTTTTGGTTGGGAGACGAGGCACATTTTTGAGCAACAGGACGTTCAGGAGTTATCTCGCAAGCTCATGGAACGAATGGAAGAGAAGATGAAGGGCACACCTGCCGAGCACGTTCTCCCCCAAATGTTCAGTGGGAAGATCAAGACTTACATATCCTGCATCAACGTCGACTACGAGTCCAGCCGAATCGAAGACTTTTGGGACATTCAGCTGAACGTGAGCGGCAACAAGAACCTCTTGGAGAGTTTCCAGGATTATGTCCAGGTTGAGAAGATGGACGGCGAGAACCAGTACTTCGCTGGCGACGAGTTCAAGCTCCAGGACGCCAACAAGGGTGTTATTTTCCAAAGCTTCCCCAACGTTCTTCACCTGCAACTGAAGCGTTTCGAGTATGACATTCAGCGCGACACGATGATGAAGATCAACGACCGATACGAGTTCCCCGAGTTCTTCGATGCTTCGCCATATCTTTCAGAAGACGCAGATAAGTCGGAGTCTTGGGAATACCAACTGCACGGTGTCCTGGTCCACAGCGGTGACCTGAATGCTGGTCACTACTACGCATTTTTGAAGCCCAATAAGGACGGATGGTTCTACAAGTACGACGACGACAAGGTCACAAAGGCCACGATGCGGGAGGTCCTGGAGGAAAACTTTGGCGGAGAGTACAGGACCCCGGCCAACCATCTTCGGGCTCCCCTGCAGAAGAAGACGCCTGTTTTACGGCAGAACAGCGCATACATGCTGGTCTACATCCGCAAATCGCGTCTGGACGACATCCTCTGCCCTGTCACGAGGGACGATATCCCCGCCCATCTGCGAACGAGGTTTGAGGAGGAGACCGCACTTCGAGAGGCTAAGCGCAAGGAAAAGGAGGAACAACATCTCTACATTGGTGTTAAGGTTATCACGGAGCAGACCTTCAAGAGCCACGGTGGCACCGACCTGACATCATTCGAGCCTGAACAAGCTGACACTGAGGCTGCGCCCCGTTCCTACCGGGTCCTGCGACAATCGACAATGGAGGAGTTGGTGGCGACCATCGCAAAGGACATTGACCAGGATCCTCGCAAGGTGCGACTCTGGATCATGGTGAATCGCCAAAACAAGACCATCCGTCCCGATCAGCCAATCATGGATTTGACACCCACTGTTGAAGAATGTTTCTCCAGGGCTGCAGCGCACCGAGACCAGTTCTTGAGAGTATGGGCTGAGGTCGCCGAAGAAACGACACCAGAGGGTGAGGCCGTGTGGCCGACTTATCAGGGCCAACTTAATGGCGTCGTTGTCAAGAACGACCTGATCCTTCTTTTCCTCAAACACTTTGATGTCGAGGAACAAGCTCTTCATGGCATTGGCCATGTCTACATCAGCAAAGAGAAGAAGGTTGAAGATTTGGTGCCCATCATTACGAGGAAGATGGGCTGGGGAGACAAGCTGCCATCAGAGGAGAAGATTTCCCTCTGGGAGGAGATTAAGCCAACCATGATCGAAGCTTTGAAGGCTAAGCAGTCTCTCAAAGCAGCAGAACTACAGGATGGCGACATCATCTGCTTCCAGCGCACTATAGAGCGCAAGGGTGATAGAAACATCCTGGAGAAGCATCTGGGTTTGGGTGAAAAGCAGTCACCAGAACAACCGCTCAAGAAGACAGATCGTTTTGAGGATGCGCGTGAGTATTACGATTTCCTCCACAACAAGAAGACCGTCAAATTCCACGCACACCCAACTCGATGCAACGCCGAGAAGTATCCTCCATTCGAGCTGGTCTTGAACTCCAAGATCAGCTATGACACACTTTCTGAGCGTGTCGCCGACAGGATAGGAGTTCCGCCTACTCACATCCGCTTCTGGACGGTCAACTCGGCGACTGGAAACCCGAAGACGACGGTCAAACGCGGTGTCAATCAGAGTCTCCAACTCATCCTGAATCCCACGGGCTACAACCAGCTGAGCACAAGTCAACGGACGGATGCCTTCTACTTCGAGGTCTTGGATATGAGTCTGGCCGAGCTGGACACAAAGAAGAGTGTTAAGGTCACATGGCTCAGTGAGGGTATAACGAAAGAGGTGAGAATTTTGCGATGCTCAAACCTGTGAAGTACTAATGGGCAACAGGACCAGTATGACCTACTTGTTGCGAAGAACGGCAACATCGAAGACCTTATCCAAGTCTTGGTCAAGAAGGCTGGGATACCCGACGAGGCTGAGGGAGGCCGTATCAGGGTATACGAAACTAGCAGCCATAAGTTTTACCGCGAACTTCCTCGGGAATACCCCGTGATTAGTATGAACGACTACACCAACGTTTTCGCCGAACGCGTGCCCGAGGAGGAATTGAATGAGGAGGAGGCCAGCAACTTCATTCAAGTTTTCCATTTCCAAAGTGAACCTAGCAGAGTCCATGGTGTTCCCTTCAAGTTCCTAGTCATCGAGGTAAATTTTCCACTTTTAGAAGATGTTCTAGGTTTCTGACATGGCGTAGGGCGAGAAATTTGCGGAGACCAAGAAACGTCTTGAGAAGCGGACTGGTCTCAAGGGCAAGAGCTTCGAGAAGATCAAGTTTGCGGTGATCAAACGATCTCACTTCTCTAAGCCACAGTACTTGAATGACGGTAAGACCTCATGAAGCCTTTGCATAGTTTTCAGCACTGACAATTGGCAGAGGACGTATTATGGGATATTGCTACGGGCGACGATGACTACCTCGGTTTGGACCATGTTGACCGCACAAGATCATTGAGAAACGGCGTCGGCGACCTGTTTCTGCGTTAATCAGAGGAAGCCTTTCCTGCAGCCTTGAATGCCGCTGAACGTGTTGGGGGTTTAGGATCGTTTCCGACGCGGCATCTTCACCTGATATCGGTATGTTGCGGCTCGAAGAGTACGCCGACAGGAATTTGTATGGTTCTGGAGCCTGCGCCTTGCAGGCTTCGTCTTGACTCTTATTCTCCGCAAGAAAAAGGCATTCTCATGATAGGCTGAGCGAAGATATTGCGGGCGGTCTCCTTGTGCCCTCACAATAGAGGACAAAAGTATTGTAGCTTACATCTAAGAGACATGGAAACCCAGACTGCCGCACCTTAGCGAGTGAAGAAGATGTATCAACTGTTCTGCTAGAATATCAGTCGTGTCAAGGCAATGAGGTGCCATATCTGCTGTGTGGTGCACGGAGAGAATCCGGATTCTCAGCACTCCACCCCACATCCACTCGGGAGGGACAGCTCGGAGGACGGTCGGAGGAGCACGTGCCAGCTAAGATCGAAATCGATAAGGCAAGATAAGAAATTTATCAACCAGCAAGAGCTCTCCTGGCAGAAAATTGGTCATATCCCGCGAACCCGTTGCCGCACGCGTCGCGATCGCATTCAATCATCGCAACCCTTACTTTACCGCCGTCTGCTTAATTCACTTTGCGTTCCCTCGCTATGAACTTTCCCGGAGCTGGTCAAGCCTCAACCCTGGCATCGCCATCAGATACCACCAGCGCGATGGCTCCTCCCGACGCTCAAATGCAGGCCGTACGTCCTTTGCCCCTTCCCCCCTCTCCGCGCAGTCGAAACGTACAATACTGACTGGAGACTTGTGTAGATGACGAATTTCATGGAGAACTGCTGGACCAAGAGCGTCATGTCCGGCGTCATGGGTTTCGGTATGGGTGGACTGTTTGGCATGTTCATGGCATCCGTATGTTTTGCCTCGCTCCATCTTGCCCCCTTCCCAGAAGGACGCAAGATTGCCCCCCAAAAGAACAACCAAAAAAAAAAAGGGCAGGAAAAGCTGACAGTGTGCGTCCGACGACTAGATGTCCTACGACACCCCTTTCCACACGGCGACGATCGACGGCAAGCCCACGACGACCCCGATCTCGGACCTCCCCCTCCGCCAGCAGCTCCGCCACGGCTTCAAGGACATGGGCACGCGGTCCTACAGCATGGCCAAGAACTTTGGAAAAGTCGGCGCGCTGTTCGCGGGCATCGAGTGCGGCATCGAGGGCCTGCGGGCCAAGAACGACCTCGGCAACGGCGTCGCCGCGGGCTGTCTCACGGGCGGCATCCTGGCCAAGAACGCCGGGCCGCAGGCCGCGCTGGGCGGTTGTGTTGCTTTTGCCGCATTCAGCGCGGCTATCGATGCGTACATGAGGAGTCCGAAGGACGAATGAACGAATGGACGGATGGATGAATGAATGAGAGTAGCTCAGTGCGTGGATGCCAACATTTAAAAGCCTTTTTCTTTTGGGGGGAGGAGGGGTGTGTGATGAAAGGAGGGGATGGGGGGAATTGAGGATGTGGTACGACAGACGCGCGGGTGAGAGAGGTTGCTGGAATTCTCTGTACAAAAGGGGGTTTATCATTGTTCTTTTTGCATTGCATGGCGTTTATGTACGGGATTGGGCCTTTTTGTTTCGGTTTGGGAAAGGTCTCGAAGAGAAGGGGGGGGGCTTATGGCCGGGCGTAAAGATCCTCTCCACTTCTGAAATGGTTTCGATGAGAATGCTGAGAAAGTTTTCGTATTCCGGTTTTGAGGTGGTCACCAACTCAAAGAAAAACTCTTCTCTCACTCATCAGGATGATACAAATGTAGCGATCTTTGAGAAGAAATGCTGTATAGATGGGCATCCTATAGACATTACGCCTCTGAACTTTTGGACATCCACAGGATCTCAAATGAAGCCCCTCTTCCGTTTACTTTCTCTTCAATGGGTGGGAGAAGGTCACAAAGAACACGGTGTTCATGTGCTTGAATCGAGTTGATTAAATTAAAAGGCTCGTTCGCTCATAGGAATCAAATAAAGGTCATGACCGCTGTTGTCGCGGACCTCGGCCACCGGTAACCTGCCTTGGTGGAAACCACAACATCTTCCTCGTTCGCCTCTCTCTCTCTCTCTCTCTCTCTCTCTCTCCCTTCCTTCCGTCTCTAGATTTCCATGTCGGGTGTCATGACGCAGTGTATACCTGAAAGGCGCCAAACTCCCAGTATGCCGTGTCAAATGCAGAGGGGTTGTTGGCCTGGAAGTCAGAACAAGTCGTCCCACCGCAGCCCGAGTCGGCGTACTTGGCCTCGACGAGCGAGCCACAGACATCAATGTTGATGATGAGGGACTGGTTCTTCAAGTGCGAGCTCATATCGCATGCCGTGTTTGGGAAATCAGCGAGCGCATTGCCCCAGGCACTCGGGTCGGGAGACTTGTTGGTGATGTCGGAGGGCACGGAGGACCGCGCGAATTGCCATACGCGAACACCTTCCTCACGCCATTCCATGGCCATGTACCCGCCGCCGCCCTTGTTGAAGTCCTCGCCGTAGGACGCCTTCTTGCCCTCGACGCCGCAGCCGGCGTTGCTGTTAGTCGTGTTCTTACAATCTGTCTGCAGGACGCTGCCGGTCTGCTTGCGCTTGACGTCCATCTCGCATCCCGAAGTGGTGTGCAGGGTCATTTGGTTTCCGTCGGTCCCCTGGTTGATGGCCTCCATTACATCGATCTCGCCATGGGTAGGCCAGTTGTTTGGGTCGGAGAACCAAAGGGCAGGCCAGGAGGCACAGCCGTAAGGGGTGTGCTTGACGTCAAAGATGAATAGGCCCTTGTTGTATTGGGTCTTCGACTCGACTCGAACGGAGAAGCGTCCGGTTGAGGCGTCCGGAGTGGAGCTGGGACCGACGGTGTTGTCGACACGGAGGACGGCTGAGTCGGTGGTGGCAAAAGTCAAGTTCTTTGCTGGGCTCAGCTGATGTTTGCACGTGTTAGGAATTGGTATATATGTACCCTTGTTGCGGCCTCATTGCCGCCGACGTAGTGAACCGTTCCTCCCGCTATCGGGCTCAGTCAGTGTGCTGCGTCTGGCAGTTGAGTCTGGACAAGACACACTTGGATCAAATGTGTTGAAATAGTCGAACTTATCGAAGAAATTCTCTCCAGAGTCTGAGTTCATTCGTCAGCCGGGGACGTCCGTTGATACCTTACACAGATCGTCCGTACATGTGTCACTCAGCGTATATAACAGCTTGGAGTAGTCCGGGTATCGATTCTGGCTGTTTTGTGCAACGACGACGGCGACGATAATGATAATCAGAATAGTGATGGCGGCACTAACACCGGCCCAGATGCGCTTCGTCCACCTTCTAGGATCCCACCACGAGGGCTTCTGATCAAGGCGTTCGCTCGAATCTCCGTAGTTACCCATGATGTCCTGAGTCGAGTCGTTCATGGAATCGGGATACGGGGGGAATCCACTGGGCCAGACTGGAGTCTTTATCTCGCCTCGAAAAAGTGGGTGGACCAAGACCTTTGGGGGGACGACGAGAATCTCCGCGAAAGGTTTGGCTTTATTGGACGAAACGGTGAAGGTTCCTGGCTGCGCCACGAAGGCGCTCGGGGGAGGAACCAGAGGTGGTTTCCGTAAACCACCACCGAGGGCATGACCGTTCCATGTCGCGGCAGAGCGAGACCTCGGTGCTGGGGTGGAGGTGGGAAGCAACGGCTCTAGATCGAGGGCGACGGCGCGTGATTTGCGCTTCGGCCTGTGAATGACAGGTTTCGGGCCCTTCCAGTATTCGAACGGAGTGTAGCCGAGTGAAGACTTTGGCCCCGGATTTGGAACCATCTTTTCCAACTTGATACGCTCCCCGATTTAACACAGCGATCCGATTACGCCGATCATACGTACTACGTACGCGTCCTTGAGGAGGGCCACTTAGACCAGTCCAATGGGGGGATGGTATTTCCAGTTGTCCGGCTCAATAGGAGCTTGCAGGGATGCCGACGTCTCGCGATAAGTGGTACTTGGTTGAAGCTGGCGTGGTAGTGGTATGGAGGCGCAGTCCTCTCGGAGGCATGAAACGAAATTATGGAAAGATATTAAAATAAGGCTAATGGAAACGCCTGAGGGATTCGATGAAGAATAGTTGAAGAGAAAACGCCGCGGGTGCGCGAGGGTGGACAGACGGGGAGAAATAAGCATCGTGGATCTATGGGAACAAAGCCTTCGCCGCCCAGACCACAACGCGGGGGAAGAACATGGTACATGCTGCCCAACACAATTGCGCTTCAGCATTGCGTCTTAGGTATTGGAGATACCCTGAAAGCACATAGCTCAGGGGTAGCGCATAAGGAAGCAGAAGAACGACTGGCACCGCCGCCGGGTGCCATGTTCGGGCTCGGATGCAACTGGCTAACGGCCGCGACGACAAGTTCGGGACGGGGACGCTGGGGACCGGGGCTGGCCTGAATTTGCGTGCTTCAACTTCCAACGCACACAGGGCAAGCTTCTGCGCGAACCTTGAAGAGGCCAGGCCTTGGTGTCCAGGGTACTATGTAAGGGCCGTAAGGTAAGGTAGGCCGCAGGCAGAGCTGCGTTGGGCGATTCGGTATCCGGCCGGCTCAGACCTGAGATGCATCGCAAAAGTCAAGCCTGTCATGTTGCGAGCTGTGCGTCCGAGGTGTCGTGTCTGAAAAGAAGCTTCTTGTTCATGCTTTGGACGTAGAGACACCTCTCGGGCAAGAAGGAAGAGGCGAAGGGGGACAGCGACGGAACATCTGAAGTGGACAGTGGACGTGCAGCGTATCGTTGCAGGGTCTTGGGTCCTAGTCGACTCGAAATCTTGGTAGAGATTGGGAAGAAAAAAGATGGGTCGGATCGATGAGCTTGACTGACGACCAGGGTTTATATGAGTTGAGTTGAGCCGAGCGAGCGAGAGAGTGTGTGTGTGTGTGAGTATGTGAGTGAATAGTAAGGTAAGAAAGACATACAGATTTTCCGATGGAGAGGAGACGACGACGACCGGATGTCAACTCCATGCGGGAGGGAAATGAAAAAGATGGAATGAATGATGAAGAGATTGCCTCGGCTTGGAAGCTGGAGTTCGTTCTTGGTCGTGATCCTGCTCGGTCATGCTGTGTCGTTGCGCTGTCAATGGCTGGAGAACGAATGCGAACTGAAGCGCGGGAAGAAGGAGACGGGAGTTGACGTTGAGCTCGGATGATGCAGCCGGCTCGATCGCTTCATAGCGGCCCCAAAGCGGGCTGCAGGTGCCACTGGTGACACGGCGTCAGGGGGCAAATAGCGCATCGCTAAAGGGCTTGGCAGCATGGCAGCCGAAGCCAAGTTTAGTTGGGCGCTGAAGCCAAGTCTTGTCTTGCCTGCGTTCCGTTGCCTACCAGTAGGTTACCACCTATCTTTACTTCCAAGTTCCAACTATCCCATCTAGGTACGAACATAAACAGAACACGAATGCGTATCTTGGGCAAAGAAGAGAGTTTACTGCTCATACTGCTTCTCGTTTTAAAGTCTAATAGCTTGCCGAAGAGACCAACAAGAAAATGAAAACCGCCTATGGGACGAAACGAGAAAGGACCTACAGTCACGACTGATCCCATCTCTCGTTCTATGCTTCCTCCGTCCGGGGACTCTGCTGCAAACCAACATCAGCTGCTGACAATAGCGACCAAACGTCTCGCTGCGATCTGCGCTTGGATTCCCGCATTCAGATCAGGCTTGACTTGGGCGTCCGTCCATAGGCGGAGATGAGATGGGGGAGCGGACTTCACACGCACATCAACGACCACCTCTCCCGAACCTGGTCTCTGGAAGCTGCGGGCTGAAGCTGCATCGGAACTGCTGGTGATCGCAGCCGAAAGCCAAGATGCGACGCCTGAGAACTTTATATTTACTCTCCACGTTTCCAGCCAACGTCGAACTCTCGCTGCTGAGCCGTTGATAAGCTTACCTAGAAGAAAGAGACTTCCTCCCCGTGAATTAAGCGATGCTTCAGCTGCCAGCTCTCCTCACCTTCTACTTCTTCTTCTTATTATTCTCCTCCAATGCCACCACCCTCTGCTCTTGACTTGGGCAATAACAGCAAATCTGATTAGAATCATCACATCATCGGCATTGGCCGACCGACTTGGAGCTTAACCACGAAGGCATCGCTGTAACTGTTTCAACCGCCCGTCAACCAAGCTACCTTATGGACAGTAAATATAGGCCGGAACCGCCAGTGCTCCATGTGTCCCGCGTTTCTCACCCTGCCTGATCTTCGTCGCAACTCTGGCACCCCCCAACCCTTTGCTCGCCCGATGTCTTGACTGTTACTTGCTCAGGGGTTTGGGCCAATGACGACCTGCGGCGCCTCCCTCGCTAGCCCTGACTGTCACTTCGACGACACCAACTCTGACAAATCTTAGCGAAACGCCCTCTCAAGCAAACCCTGTCCCCTCAAGGGTTCGCGCCAGCTCCAATGTGCCAAACTGTCCGCCTCGTCCGGTTCTCGGCTTTGAGTTGTCGAGCCAGCCAGTCCGCATGAATCACGGGTCTTTGAAACAAGAACGTCGCTACCAAGTCACCAGTCGGCTTTCAGCCCTTACTTCTCGCCCTAGAACACTGAAAGAGACACACGCAATCGTCCTAGGGTTTGCGATTGCTCGCACCGACTTCTGTACATGGATCGTCGGAATGCTTTCTTGCTTATGCTCTGCCGAGGCTTTTCAACATCGCTGCGGGCTCCCTATACTCTTACAATGCCCCTCACAGTCGAAATCCCGATGCCCAATGACTATTGCTTCACCGGGTGAGTTCAAACCCCCTATCGCCGGCTCCGACTCGTTCAATCGTCGTCTTCGTCTACTCTGGCCCGCTTTGGTTGGCGAGAATCTTCTTCCTGAAGTCCGTATCCTCTCTTTGACGAAGAACTCTGCTCCACTTCGGATAAAAACTTGTCCACGTTGAAGGGGTCTCCTGCGTCCTTCTCAAACTGCACTGGGCCCTCCCTTGCCTGCAAAACGACTTGATTAGTTGTGGTCCTCGCTGTTATCCGACCCGGTGTGCTTACCTCGACGTCTTCTGTGCCCTTGAATGTGCCCCTGCCCAACGCTTCGCCAAAACGGCTAGTTTTCTGAATCTTGGCCATTTCCTTATCCCCTGCAGCCTCGTCCTCCTCCTCATCCATGTTGGCATTTGGACGGTAAATGTTGTTGATGATCTCTTGAGCAGCAAACAGCGGCTTGTCGTAGGGGTTGTCCTCGTTGAATCCGCTGTCGAAACCACTGGACTGATTAAAGAGTCTCGAGTCGTACATGGTCTCCTTCGATTGCGTTGGTTTCGCAAGGCCAAGCGCAATCTTCTCCGAGATATCGCGGTTCTGCTCCCTGGCCATCACTTGCACCCTCCTCTCAGCTCCCATCCGTGACTGGCGTAGCTTCCGTTCTTCCTCGCGCATCCTCTCCTTTCTGGCTCGTTCTCTCTCCCGCACCTCTGAATCCTCAGAGCCGTCAGAGTCCTCTGACTCAGAGCCGCTGTAGCTGCGGGACCGTGACCGTGATCTTGTGTCGCGTCGCCCAGACCCAGCGCGCTCCTCGCGTGCCTTTTGCGCGAGCATCCTGAGGTTCTCCTCTTTCTGCGCCTTCTCCTTCTCCGCCAGTCTCTGCTGCATGGCCGCACGCTGTCTGACCTCCTCACGAGCGTGCCTGTCGGCAACGTATAAAGCTTCAGAAAACTGAGCGAACTTATCGTTGATCGCTACGTCTTGGAGTCCACGTCCGTCTGCAGCCAATCTCTTGTCCAGAGGGACGGTAAAACCCTTGGGGTTCTTCCAGTTGGAGACTGGTGGGGGTATACGCCAATCCTCCTGGTCCTTGGCCGTCAGCTTCCGTGGTGGCGACCTTAGTACCGGAGGCGGCGGGCTCGGCGGACCGCGAGGAATCTTCTTGTGTTTGAACTTTGGTGGTTCCATTGGGTCTCTTTGCCTTTCGACAATCTTCATGATGCGGTCTTGCTTCTTGCTGTTGTCGCCCATCTGGTTCGCGGGTGTGTATCGCACGAATGTCGGGTCCGCGCGGTTACCGACATTGACATTCTTGGGCTTCTGCGCGGCCACGGCGCCGCTCACCAACGCTGCTAAGGCGTTCTTCGTCTTTTCAGCCGTCGCAGCGACCTCTTCTTGACTCGGTCGGCTCAGATCGATCTCACCAGCATCGGCTCGCTGGCGGAGGGGAATGAGATCCTTGAATGAGGTGTGCACGATTCGGTTCTCGCTGTGGCCTTGACGCGCGATGGCACCGTAATCGAGCCTTCCCTCCCCGTCGACCTGGATTGCCAGCGCGTTACTCGCCGTCGCGCCTTTCTTGCCCATGTCTTGCGGGTACTGCGCGATCGGGATTTCGGGGAACGCGCCGCCATCGCCAAAGTCCTCGGGGCCTCGGGGTCGCCATCCTGCGCGTTGGCCGTAGGGAGGAGGACCGGATCTCTTCAGCACGATCTGCGTCTCGTCGAGCTGGCCAGCGCCCACGATGCGGGGGCCGCGCTGCTGGGCGCGTGATGGGGGTTCTTCATCTTCGCCGGTGTATTTGGGTTTCGGGAGGGCCGCCGCCAGAGATGCTGCGATAGAAGCCATGATGGACGGATGGTGTGCGAAGCTACGATTGAAGAGTTTGGGCAGATGTCACCTTGAAATTCGAAGGCAGGTTATGCGCCTGTACCGTTTTGGTTTAGCGCATTTTTGGGGTGGGTCTTTCGAAAGCTACCTTACCTACCTTAGGTACGCCTTTACAATGCTGTCTGTACACTACCCAGCGCCCAGAGACTGAGGAGCCCACCTCTTGGATTCCCATCTTGCCAATCACTTTGCTTCTCCTAAGGAACGGGGCAATGTGATTTCTTTTCTAGCTTATGAATATTGATGGGCAATGACAAAAGAGTCCCAAATTTGCTCGACTGAGGCATTGATGTTACCCTACGATTGCACTACTTCGAGAAGCATCATTGCGATCAAGCCGAAAATCAGATCCATCTCAAACAGAGCATCCCATTCCTCTCTGCGAGAAGACTGATCAACCTCGCCCAAGTTTGCATTTCTTACAAGGGACGCTCCGGTTTGAAGTGTATCATGATTTAAAATGGCTATGAAATGTGTCGGAATCATACACTAATCTATGCGTAGGTTACTTGTGGTATATGATGTCCACGTATATACTACGGGAATATTTACAATGAAGATGACGGAACCCGCCTTCAAAATATATGCGATCCAAGGTCGCACAGTATCTACTATTTCTGGCACAACTTGCTGTTCTGCGAAGGCAAGTTGCCCAGGATCATTTACGACATCCTCAGTTCTCAGATCCAACACCATTCTGGTATTTGGTACCCCAGAAAGCCTGGGTAATTTTGGGCTCGAAGTAGTCCGACGCGGACATGTACGCGCCAGCATCGGGAGAGACATCGCGCCAGCGCTGCATCCAGTTGAAAGTGAGGATATTACTGGCGTTCTTGATGACAGACTCATCGGCGATGGGATCCCACAGAGTAGCTGTGATGCAGTGCATTGCAGTCTCGCGCCAGACGGAGTTCACGGCATTGACAGAGTATCCCTAAGGTGCCGCAGCCATGTTGAAGGCCACAATGTAGCCGCCATCCTCTACAACGGACTTGACGGCCTCGAATGTGGCACTCAGCTTGGTCTCATCCTCCCAGTTGGCTTTGGGGAAAAGACGACTGGCCTGGCGAATGGCGTTGGATCCCCACGGCTCCAGGGCAAGGATACGGACCAGGCATCGTAGAAGTCGCCGTACTCATTGTACACAGGCTCAACGACGAGGCCGATATCGGCCCACTTGACGAGCAAAGGCGCCGTTATTTTACGAAGCTCAGCCTCGGTCATATTGGGAGCCCACCAAGAGCCCATGTCGAAGGCGCAAGAGGTGCCAAGGTTCTGGATGCGGAAGTATCCGTAGCTGGCGTTGTCCACGGCGTATTTGATGAAGCCATCGAAGTAGATTCGGGGAGCTGTCAAGAACTGATCGGTGGTCATATTGTCACCGGTTGAGAAGGCGAAAGTTGCCGTGCTGACCTTCAACTTGGGGTAAGCCTTGACGACGGCGGACGTGACGACGCCGTATGTTGAGCCACCACCGCCGCGGATAGCCCAGAAGAGGTCAGCGTTCTCGGACTCGCTGCCAGTTACAAAGCGACCATCAGCAGTGACGACCTCAAAGGAGAGAGAGGTTGTTGTCAGCAGCCACGCCATAGAGGCCCACCTCAAGAGATGGCTGTGACCACTTCATTGGACGTAACCACCCATCACGCCGACAGTCTGCCCCTCTCCGCCAAAAGCGGCGAGGCCATTCTTGTTCGCAGCCTCATAGACTTCAAAGGCCCGGACACCAGCACCAAGCTTGAAAGCAGGGCCTTGGACATCCCCGCGGAGGCAGGCTTGCTCAGGAAAATTGCCCAAAATCAGACTTCACTGTGGCTGAGGGGAGGCGAGCTGCACAGCGATGTATTGAGATGAAGGGTTTTATCTGTCTTGCGTGGTTTAGTATACCAGCCTCCACGGCTGACTCAGTCAAGTCATGCCGCATCCGGTTTCTTGGTTTCCCGGCTTCTTCACCGGTTTGCATCCCTTTCTTCTGTCCTTCTCCATAAGGTCCACTTGCCATTCGATGGGAGGTGACATGGGAGCGCATAGACCAGATTTCTCATGACTGTGGTGGATGGCCGCTCCTGGCAACGCGAAGAGTGTCTGTAAATGCATAGGGAAGAATGCAGCATTTGTTCGTATTTTAAGTAGAATCTTTGGTTGCTGGGTCCTCTATATGGGCCCTCGGTACAAGCACCCCAGCGACTGAGATAGAGCAGTTTGTGGTCCTAGCAAGGTCCCAGGCATCTCGCTAGCGATTCAGAAATATACCATGGAGAGTTGGGGTATGCATCTCTGCAGAAGGGAATCTCCATGCTGTAAGCGCAAACTAGCAGTTTTGTTTTGTTACCAAGTTTTAAGATTCAGGAAGCACCCGTCGTTCCTTTTTGCCCTCTTTCCGCAATCAAGCTTAAGCCTGTCATAACGTACATTTCAGATGTGACATCTGAACCAAGTCGGTCTGTGGATTGTGCGGCCCTTACTGAGCGTTCATCTCAACTCACGGCACTAGTCGCCCCATGAGGGATTTTGATGCCTGGGATTCATCTGCCAGTTGGGTAACATAAAAAAAGAAAAAAGAAAAAGCCGAAACCCGTCGCGCATCTTCTCCTCTGTTGCGCAAGATTTATTGAGTATGTACTTGTCGAAGACAGTCATGTTGCCCTTTTGGGGCCGGCTGCTCGGCATGAGGTTTAGCCTAGATCCGGAAGACAACCCCAGTTCCGCGTAGATGGAATCCGCAGGTAGTGTAATTTTGTGCCCCAGCGGGCTCGCGAATCCTGCCGGAGCATCGGAAAGTCGCACCGCTTCCCGCAAGTGTCTATTGACGCTGTCTTGTCGCCAGCTTAATCGGCTGGCTTATGGCTGAGAGATATTCGATTCTCAACTAGGTCGAGGCAGTATGTGTTTGATACAAATCTGCCCTTGATAAGGCCCCACCAACGACGATACGATGTATCCCCATCAGTCAGCCCCAGAGCTCCACCTCCAACGAGATACAGCCCGCGATCGTGGTCACCCTCGCCTCGAACCCCCGCCAGCCCTGCAACAAGCCCGCCCTGCAGACTTTGTTCATTTTCTCCCCGTCCAACGGGAAGATCCCTCAAGAAGAAAGAAAGAGGGGGATGAGGAAGAAAAAAAAATCTAGGCACTGACGTGGAGGGGATGGGCAAATGTCGAACCGGTCTTCTGTTTCCTTTGCTATTTTGCACTTAGGACGGCAAGCTGCGAAATACACACGCCCCCGAATCACTCTGTGGCTTGACAACCCCATTCGTTCCCATCTTTCCGAAGTAAGCTTGTTGACGCCAGAATCACAGCCTTGAGCCAATTTGTGAGCGTTGGCATCTGTCAACGAGATGAACGAGCAGCGGGATGTACAACGGCGCGGGGGGTGCTCTCTTAGTCGTACGTCACTGGATGTCTCAATGGTAGGAGATTCTGACACGGGAGAAGAAAGTCATTCTCTTCCCAGACGTGCTCCACGACAATATCTGTGCGTTATAGAATCCCAAGATAGATCGACGGATGGGAAGGTGTGGGAGAGGGCAACCCCAAACCGCCGGACTTCCTGCTTCATCCACGCAGGGCTGGGCCGCTCTCCTTCTCGTATTCCTCCATTGGCCACTGGTCATCGATTCTGGGGTTTCTCTCAGCGAGCGGAGAATCTTTGCTCCCAGATGCGAGCAAGGAACGTCCGTGGTGTAGGGTTGCTACCGGAGTTGCGACCAAGTCATTCTGAAGGCTTCAGCTCTTACATCGTCGCACCAACATGAGTGGTACGAAAGTCTCGGTGCAACTGGGGCTTGGGTTTTCAGAAGGGAAAGGAAACCGAGAGCATTGGCTGTTCTTTACCGACCCTGTCGCTGCAGAGTGGGAAACAAGAGAGGGAAAGGTAGGCCTAACATGCGTCCTCTTAACATGAGGAACCAGTAGTCGTGTGTATGTACCATGTCGAAAGCATTCTATGTGTCCCCAAACGGGCAGAGAAAAAGGTCGGCAGCCTTAGTCCAGTGACGATGGTATATAGACGGTCATGTCACAGGCCATCGCGACACTGGTTCATGCGGCGCAGGCCGCCCGGGTGACAGTAGACACCGAAGATGCTGCTACTAAGACGGCCGCAGCGCTGCCGCCCATCACCGACGACTACCCATATCCGGAATCGAGTCTTCAACATATCAATTTATTCATCCTCTTCTTTTTTCGACCTTGGCCTTGATCATGGTGGCTTTGGGGGTATATAGTCAAGTCAGCACGAAACAGTTCGGTTGGGTATATTATTCTCCTGATCTGACTTGGCAGGTTAATCTGTATGGAAGAAACTAGCTGACATGTTCCGATGATGGCTTGATATGTTTCACAATGGTACGTCGACTGTCTCTACGTTCCGTCCATACTTTTGTACAGAGTTACTCACAGAATGTGTTACAGGTAGAGTCGCTCGCCGAGACCGTAGCAGCATATTTCGCCATGCGCTATGCCTTCATCGGCATCCCCGTCAAGGACATTCCCATCGTAGCTGACCAACAGCTCGCAGTCCCTGGAATTACATCATCCAACTCCTCTACAACCCGATCCTAGCTCTCGTGAAATGTTCGGTCTTGTTGTTCCTCCTCCGCCTGAGTGGCCAGAAGCGGCGTAACCGCTATGCCATCATCGGACTCAACGTCTTCAACCTGACGCTCATGCTTGCCATCTTCTCACCGTCGTCTTCCAATGCCAGCTCAATAGCTACTCCTGGGAGAAGGATGGCCGTAATCCTCCGAATAAGGGAACCTGCATCGACACGGCGGCTTCCTACGTGTGCACCGCCTCGCTGACCATCTTAACGGACGTCCTAGCGCTAGCATTGCTTTTCTGGATCTTCCTCGGGTTGAAGATGCCCGCACGGATACAGATGGCACTCCTCGCCGTCTTCGGTCTGGGAGTCATGTAAGCCGTCAAACCTCTCTCCCTTCGCTTCATAGAACTAATCTAACAACGCCAGCGTCGCCGCAATAAGCGTCCTCCGCCTCGTCTGACTAGTCGAAGTATCCTAGCACATTAACCCGAACGACCCGGCCTACGACATCCGCTTTCACCTCCTCGGCCGTGGAGACGAACCTCGCCATCATCACAGCCTCGGCGCCAGCCCTCCGCGGCCTCTTCTTCCGCTGGTTCCCCGAGTTCTTCGCCTCCCTCATCTCCAACGGACGTTACGACTACGGCCGCGGCGGCGACGCCAAGAAAATCGCGGACGACGGCGACGGTGACGACGAGGGATCGCAGCGCGACGCACAATGACACGTCCAACACGTTTTGGCTCAAGAGCATAATGGGCCGTAGCGAGATCAGGGGCCATTCGCCGACGACGAGCGAGGAGGAAATCATGACGTACGACGGCATCATGCGGGCCAGGGAGGTCAACATCGTCTACGACGACAAGCAGGATTCCACGCCAGGAGACGAGTCACAATCAGAGAACGAGCTTCGACACGAAGCTATAATCGACCAAAGCTCGGAAAGCTGCCAGGGGAAGCGAGCACTTTCCCGAATTTTGTGATCATGGCCAATACCAGCATAGACCAGATACCATACACGTTCACAACGTTGCATTTCGTTCGATATTGCGGCTGCCGCTGGGCGTGGAAGTTGCTCACGAGCCAGAGATCCATCGCCGGGATTTCCATGCTTGTAGCGACGTCTTATACTGAAGTAGGAAGTCAGTCACTGGGAAAAGGCCGTCCAGAAGATGCGGAACCAACAATAACCCAACGACAGGAACAGGCAATATATATGATACTTGTCCTCCCCCACCAAACCACCCGGAGTGGGCTTGTCTAACACAATAGATCGCGACTTCGAAGGGATCTCTTTTGTTCTCCGCGTATTCGTCTGGCCTTGCGAGACCTTCTCGAAACGCGTTGGCTGCTCGCTCGGACACGACATTTCCGGTGCCGGACACAGCTCGTGCGCCACAGTGGATTTCGGGAAGAGGCAGTAATGATCACATTCAAAAGGGTCTAAGTAAGGTATGTGCAACGGCGGAGGGAAGAGGAAGAGTGAGTCTCAGTACTACTGCAGTAGCTTCCATCTTGTGCAACAGAAGATCTGGCCTACTGGGCGAACAACGTTTGACCTGTTCTACGCGGGAGATATTCATTAAAATTCCCGGCCGCTCGATAGAATGTAATTTGCCAAGAGTGGACACATGCAATCCACCCTATGTGGAATACTTTCCGGGCAAAGGATGCAGAAGAATGTTTCGTTATTGCGCATGCTTGGCATGCCGTTCTGGCCATGGCACTACCTATTCTCCCGCTAGGACATGGCGATTGCCGTTGTCCGATCGGGTCTTCCTCCAGGTACTTAGGTACTCATCTGCTTTTCTATTCGTTGATAAGTGTCAGTCCGAAAGGCCGATTAATTGGCACAAAGATGCAGATGCTGCGGAGGACCAGTGCCGGTGGCTGAGCGAGATGCACTCATTCCCCCTGGCTGTTCCGTACCGAGATTCTTCCTGTCAACCTGCGTCTTGCCATCGAGATCCACCGCGCAAGCATTTCTCTAAGAGAAGACAGCTTCATTGATCAGGATGCCAACTTGCAGTGGGCTTGAGAAATGGAGACCTCCCTGTCCATGTCTTGAGACGCGTCGGTGATAGGACTAGTTTCCGAGCGAGTTGTTCCTAGTATTGGTAAGAAAGGTAGGCGATCTGGCATCCCGTATGGTGGATTCGATAAACACAGATTTAATGGGAGCACTGGAATACTTTGGCCCGCCTTGTCGCTGTATACAGGTGTAATCTTGTTACCGAAGTTCCCGTATGTCTACTGCGGGAAGCAACGCGTTCAGCCTTGCGCCGCATCCCCCAGTATCCTTTCATGCCTGGCGGCTGGGCACTTTCTTCTGACCGGAGGGTGGGCGGTAAGTAATGCTGCTGGAAGGTCGGCACGAAGAATGCTCACAGGCGCCAGAATCCTAGCCAGTCAGCGGTCGTATGTCACTCATGACTCGGAGGTTTCGCTGGTGAATTTTGTTCAATAATCTCAGGGCTCTCCCCCAGCCAGGGATTAACGGGTGTTGGCGAAAGCGGCAGTATTCGGGGTACTTGAGTAAAGATTGAGCTTACTTTTTGTGCCGTTCACTGGCCTGGCGTCCGTTGAAATGCTGAGGTTCGGGGTTCGATCCGTTTTTCCCCGACAAGATTGGCTCGAAGCTTGGAGGCTTTCCGGACGGCTGAGTCTGACTGTGGCGGTCTCGAGTAGAAGGTCCTGAAAACCCTCTACCTTACTGTGGAAAAATGATGTAATTATCCAGTAAAGCGTCCAATTGAGTAGTCGCAAGCCAAAGGTCTCCACCGCGGGGTAGTTGGTGCCCAGGAAAGACCAGAAGCCTTCCAGCACCGTCGAAACAGGAGCAGAACGTGATATTGTGTGGCGTTAACGCACTTCTTTTGCAAGTCAGAAACTCATTTCACCAAGTTTTCAAAGCAATCGGCACTTCATCTTTTATATTTCCGAAGGTGTACTGAACATAACATTAGAGAAGATGGCGAATAAGAACGTTGTTGTCACCGGTGCGACCGGCCTCCTAGGAAGACAGGTTGCCAGAGCTTTCGACCGCAAAAGCTGGAATGTCAAGGGCACTGGGTATTCTCGCGCGGATGGAGTATCTGTCTTTAAGGTCGACTTGGTCAAAACTGCGGAAGTTGAGAAGTTCCTGGACGAGTCGAAGTAGGTTGACTCTCTCTCTGTCTAGCACAAGCCAATCTCAGACTAATAAACCTATCACAGGCCTGAAGTAGTCGTGCACTGTGCGTCAGCGTGTTCCTGATTAATCTGAGAACGTCGAGTTGCTCATCCATCATCTTCAATAGGCGCGGCTCAGAGATTTCCCGACAAGGTAGACAGCGACCCCGACGCTGCCCGAGCTCTCAACGTTGCCGCTACCAAGTCGCTTGCGAACCTTTGTGCTGCTCGCAACATCCTGCTTATCTACATCTCTACCGACTACGTGTTTTCAGGAAAGCCCGGAGAAGCTCCTTACGAAGCTGATGCGCCAACCGGTCCTACCAACTTGTACGGCCAGACTAAGCTCGATGGAGAGCATGCAGTTCTGGAGGAGTACAAGCAGGCTGGCCGCGAGGGCCTCGGTCTTGTCCTTCGCGTGCCAGTCCTGTACGGACATGCACACACTCCAGCGGAGAGTGCCACCAACGTCCTTTTGGATACCTTGTGGAAGACACAAGATAGCAAGTCCAAAGTGAAAATGGACCACTGGGCCATTCGCTACCCTACGAACACAGAGGATGTCGGCCGTGTTTGCCATGGTAATACAACCCGTCGTCTCTTCAGGCACGGCAACTGACTGAGATACAGACATTGCTGTGAAGTACCTAGAGGCTGGTGACCGTAGCTCCTTCCCGCAGATTCTGCAGTTCTCGAGCGAGGACAAGATGACAAAGTACGAGATTTGCCAAACCTTCGCCGAAATCATGGACCTCTCGATGGAGGGCATCATTGCCAACACGGAGGGCAATGACCCTAATGCCAGCGTCCAGCGGCCCTATGACTGCCATCTCAGCACGCGTGCTCTCAAGGATTTGGGCATCGACGTTTCGACGAGCGACTTTGTCGGATGGTGGAGGCGTGAGGTTCATGCTTTCCGGCATTAACTTGGACTACTCGTTATGTGCGGAATCTAGGGCCAAAGGTGAGCAAGTGAAATGCAGGGACACTTCCGTCCCGCTAGCAGGTCTTGATATATTCAAAATGCCGCTCTTGGCGCTGTGTGCAACATCCACGACGCTCGTGATGGCAATGACCTTGATATCACGAGGATTCTTGGCACTCGTAGAAACTTGAACGACCATGGACTAGATCGAAGGGACGGGGAAGGGGAATATTAGACACAGGGGTAGTGCGGCAGCTTGGGAACGAGCTCATTCCGAGTTACGAATCCGTCTCTTCGGACTGAAATGCATCTTGTTACACGTTGAGCAGTCGTTGTGCGGGCTGGCGACGCGTTGTTCGTTCTCGGAGATTGTAAACGCGACACGTCCAAGACAAATGTGAGGGCTCCGACGAGGAATGTGCCGCAGAGCAAGAGGATGATGGCACAATTGACGGGTGCATATTAAAACAACGGTGACCGGCATCTAGCTGGCGCGTCATTGTGCAGCATTTCTCAAGAGGCCATTACGGCGCGCTCGTGAATAGGTGGCCCTTTTTATCAGTGTCTCTCAATGTTTCTGGACGGAGATGTAAAAAGCCTCCCTTAGCATTCGTCCTGTCGAACCCGAATGACCTCCCTACCTTATGGGGAGGAGAATCTCGCCACTCTTTCTTTTTTGATTGATTCTTTCTTTTTTCCAATTTGTGCCTGAATCTTACCCCTGTCCTGTGTCGGGGGGCTGCGATAGCGACAACTACGACTCTAGCCATCTCGGCCAGGGCTTCGTTTTCTCGGTTACACCAATCGCCAGCTGATCCATAACCGCTTTTTCAAAGGATCTGATCGAAAACCCGAGAAGTTGTTTTCGACAGATAGCACTTGCATAATCTGCAGGGTCCTGGGGGTAGGACTGCATCTGGACGCAAGATAACGTTCGGACGTTCCCTGCTGGGCTGGGGGATCAGGTCTGTGGCCCCAGCGGATTGAGCGGATTGGGCCGCTGCCGTCGCAGTTACCGCATGCGCTATCTCCATCGGGCACCGCTGTCATCGACACTATCGGACGGCAATCCGGGAGAATTGCGGAGACTTTGATTCGGATTGATCGACTTGGGAGAGCGAGTTAGAAAGAGAGAACGGGAGAGGTGGTATTTTCTGACCAGGACCAGAGGACGCTATCCGGCCATTCGAGAGGCATTCGTATCCTTCTGCGACGTTACTGCGTAGATTGGCAATGGACGCTGGAGGGTTCCAGCGTATCAGTCGGACCATGTCTGCAGGCCCAGGACCGCCAAAATCGCCTGCTCCGCATCCACCGCAACGGGGCAATAGCGTCACGGCCGGACGGCTAACCCGGTACAGGAGCTTACGGGAGCAGAAGAGCGTGCTGGACTTTGGCCGAGACTGGCGGGACTGGGAGGTGGACATCTTCCAGGATGAAGACGCCGCGTCGAATGCCACGACGGAAACGGGCACAGCGACAAGCATTGGCGTTTGCATTGGCATTGCCGTGGACGAGGAGGACGAAGAGCGACCGCCGCAGCAGACACCGGTCAGGAGTACAACACAGCGCAGCCAGACGACGCCGTCGTCGGCGGCCAGACGACGGACGGCGCCGGCCCATAGCCTTCAATCGCCTCCTCAACCGCCGCAGACACCGCTGCAGTCGCGACCTCAATCCCAATGGCAATGGCAATGCCACGACATCATGGGCGTTGGAGTCGGCGTCGGCACTGGCGCTGGGGCTGGGGCTGGGGCTGACGCTTCAATGGAGTGTGCTGCTGGCGAAGGATCCCCCTTCGGTCGTGGTCTTGGTGTTGGATTGGGTCTTGGCCTTGGGCTGGGCGCCAACTGTGCACCCGGTAATAATATTACTTCGACCGTGAGTGAAGAAGCAGGTGTCCCAGCGCCTCCCGAGTCTCCTGTCCGGTTCAGCTATCCCAACAGACGAAGACCGAAAACAGCCCCCAATGTGCCTGAACCCGAGAGCCCCCCTGCAAGGGGCTCGTCTTCTCCCAGCTGCAGCGGACCCAGCTGGAGACCCCCCAGCGAGCCGGGTTCCTTATTCTCCTTAGCACGGACCAGTTCCGGGTCAAGGTCCCCAGCCCCAGGGGTTTCTTCCACTCAGACCACTCAGACGGGTGCCAGCGCCCCGTCTGCAGGATCAGCGTTATTACAACCAGCGTCGGCTGCTGATGCGGCATACGCTCAAGCGCATCTGCATCCACACGAACCACCGCTACCACCAACACCGGTACCTGCACCAGCGTCAGGAGTAGACGCGGGAGCAGGAGGAATTGGAGCAATCGCTTCACTTGCTGCAGCAGCACCACCACCTCCTCCAACAGTGCCTCCTCCTCCTCCGCCTCTCCTCCTCACTCCTTTTCCGACAAACAGGGTAGCACGCGACTCCCTTTCGCCTCCTATACCCCAGCTGAGACCTCGCTCTCATAACCCCATCTTAATTTCTACAGCATCGTCATGCGCCAACCTCAAGCTCTCTGCACGAGCTGACCACGCTCGTTCCCAAATCATCACCAAACTCGCTCTACATCCAACACCCAGCAAAGAATTCGTCAGGAGCCCAGACTGGGAGAACAACGGTCAGCACCAGCACCAGCAACGAAAGTGGCTGCAACAAGAGGAGGACGAAGATCGCCGTCGCAAGGACCAGGAGCAGAACCCAGAACAGGAACAACAGGAGGCTGCCCATTGGGCCGACGAGGTTGCCCGTCTCGAAGCAGAGACTGATCGCATCTTGGCTGAACAGAAAAGGAAGGATCTCGCTCGACAGGATCTTGTTCGACTTCAGGCTCAATTGGCCACTGTCCCCGACCCTTCGCCTCGAGTGCGATCGCCCATTGTCGACAAGTTTGCCTTTTTTCTCAGAAAAAGTCGCAGGTCCGACCCAGCCCACCTCACAAAATCACCTCCTACGAACTTCCAGCCTCTATCGCTCGACTGTAGGCCCGCCAGTGTCATGGACCCTTCACGATTTATCCAAGCCGGCGGCGGCGGCATTGTCCCCCAGATTGACGCTCCCATCACAGCCAGCAACGCCGGCGAGCGCGTAGGTTCTTTTTTGCCTCACCCTGTCGCGGCGAGTCTGCTAACCCTCTCAAGCGAGTGACGATACGTTGCATGCAGTCTTCCATCAGTTTGCCCGTCACCCCTGACACAACACCGATGGAAATTCTCTACTCAGCCGCCAATCTCATGACCCAGGACATCAATCCGAAGACCAGCATCGTCATAGAGTGTTACTTCGCTTTTGGTCTGGAGCG
The DNA here is from genome assembly GCA_036785465.1 of Colletotrichum agaves. Taxonomy (NCBI): domain Eukaryota; kingdom Fungi; phylum Ascomycota; class Sordariomycetes; order Glomerellales; family Glomerellaceae; genus Colletotrichum; species Colletotrichum agaves. The sequence goes on along the minus strand of JAXISO010000033.1, from coordinate 213,291 downwards.
CCGATTGAGGCGCTATGAGCGGGTGAGAGACGTGCTGAATTCATGGGACCGCGACACTCAGCACTGCCTTCTCATCATCCCTGGCGACTCCGTCGACAAGAACCCCGACCTGAACCTCGATAATGTGCCCCGCAGCATCGACCCGCCGTTCGGTTTGGTAAACTTCCCCCTTTATCACTGTTCGCGACCAGGAAAGTGGAACAAACGCTACATCACCTTGATGGAGAACGGACAGGTATTCGCCGCCAAGAAGAAAGATGCCAAATTATCAGACAAGGATGCCCTTTCGCTATGCCATCTTTCTGATTTCGACATCTATTCAGTCACAGAAAAGGACATGTTGAAGCAAATCAGGGCACCCAAGAAGAACACCCTCGCCGTAAAAAGTCAGCAAAAGTCCAGCGTCTTTCAAAACACCGAGAACTTCATCCACTTCTTCTCAACAGACGATGCTCGGCTTGTAGAGGACTTCATAAGGATACTGCACATGTGGCGCAGCTGGTATCTGGTCAACAAGAAGGTCGATCTGACCAAAGCGAACAAGACTCAACATACTCTCACCGAGAAGCCTTCGTCCAAGACCGTGGGTTTGGCAAGGAGGGGCACAACGCATCGCTTGAAGGTCTCGGTCGATGAGACCCCTTATACGATTGGCACGTTTTCCCCGCTTCTCGATATGGACAAGTTCGACAAGCCAATCGACGATTTTGGAAAAGATTTTTTGCCTGAGAGGAAGGCGGCGCGACCTGAAGAACAGTTGTCGGTTCCCACCCAACACAAAGTTATTGGTCGTTCGAGAACAACACCTAACCTGGCTTCATCGCAGCCTATGCCAAGGAAACCGCAAATCGACCCGTTCGCCAAAGATCAGGAATTTAGGAACACTGGCTTGCTAGGTCGCGGATATGAAGGACGCAAGTTGCAGGCAGAGAAGCATGCGGCTGCTTCCGCGCATGAGGAGATATCTCCCGACAGCCCGTTCACAGGTGGACACTCGCTGTTGAACAACTACCCCGAACCTGAGAGACAGTCGTCGTCTGGCCTGCCGGAGAGAAGAGGCACGGTGCGCACGTCCCGGTCCGCGGCGGAGTCTATCGCGCAGCCCCGAAGCCGCTCTCGTCCACCGGTCTCCCGCCCGACTACGTCTTCACGGCCGACAACATCGGACGGACCATCCCAGCGAAAACCCGGGATGCCTCAACCTCTTATCGACTTGACACCAAAGGTTCCTGACTTGCCCGCGGCTTGGCGAGACGGCCACGGTCGTGGCGTCAGGGCGCCTACCGGCCAACCTCTAATCCAGATGGCTACAGGGTGGGAAAATTCGCCCGACGCCACAATGGCACCGCAACTGCCCACAGTGACACGTATGGGCACGGCCAAAGCCTACCCTCCCCAGCGTGTGGCATCCCAATCGGCCGCGACAAGGCCGCGGAGTCGCTCTACTGCCGGCGGCGCGCCCGTCCGCCGCGTCGTGTCCAACGAACAACCACCGATGCCTTCAATTCCAAGACGTTCTCCTAGACAGAACGATGAGGATGTGCCGTTGATCAATTTCGTGGAGCGCGAGAGGAGTCGAGATTCGAAGCCCCGGACGCCTCTAGGCCTTGGCCGAAGCGGTACTGTCAGACACTGAACCTTGCTATCCATATTTGACAACAACGTCTTGTCTCAGACTCAGAGACACTCGAGCAATGTTCGAAGTTGTTAAAAAAAAAAGGGTTGAAGAGCTGCATAATGGCCCGTGAGGCGGAAGTTGAGACCGTCCTTAGTGAGGCGAGTAATGGGCTCGGAGCAAGCCGTGCACGCAGATTCCGGCGTACGGGTGATTTAACACGAAGATACCCGGAAGATAGGAGACAGAGTTTACGGGTATCTATAATCGATCTGACGGGGAATATTACTTGATTTCTTAATATGGGCTATGCATGAATCTAACGGTCTATTATTGTCGTCATCAATCAATTGGACTCTGGTATCTTTTTTTTTGTCTTCAATGCCAAATGCCGCCACATTAAGTAGTCTCATCGCACTCGCTGTCGCCGCCGCCAAACGCTATTTACTTGCTGCGCTTGTAGATCTTGGCCAGAAAGGCTTCGAAAATGCCCTTCTTGAGGCCCTCGCTCTCATCAATGTTGTTGATCATGGTCTTGATCTCAGTGGCGCGCTTCTCCTCAAACTCTTCGAAACGCTCCTTCAGCTTCATCTCGTCGAACAGCTTCTTGATGACGGCCTCCTTGGCCTTGTCCTTCTGGCCATAGTTCTCCTCGAGAATCTTACGCTGCTCAGGCGTCGCGATTTGCAGCGCCTGGTTGACGAGCCAGCTGCACTTGTTGTCCTGGATGTCGGTGCCGATCTTGCCAATGTGCTCAGGCAGACCAAAGTTGTCGAGGTAGTCGTCTTGGATCTGGAAGTACTCGCCGAGCGGGATCAAGATATCCTCGGCCTGTTTCAGGTTCTTGGGGGTCGCGATGTTGAGGCAGTGCAGGGCCAGAGCGACGGGCAGGTAGAAGGAGTAGTAAGCCGTCTTGTAGATTACGATGAATTGGTACTTCTCCATGGAGAAATTGTCCAGGTTGACCTTCTCCTCAGGGGCGGTGAGCAGGTCGCACAGCTGGCCCAGCTCGGTCTGGTAAGTGACCTCGTGGAAAAGCTCGAGCAGGTCGACGTATGAGGCGTGCTCGCGGAAGAAGCGGCGCAGGAGGGTGTAGATGGCGGCCTCGAGCATGAAGGCGTCGTTGATAGCGACCATGCCGACGCCCTCTTGGCGGTACCAGCAGGGCTTGCCGCGGCGGGTGATGGAGGAGTCCATGATGTCGTCCGAGACGAGGAAGAAAGCCTGGAGCAGCTCGGTCATCCAGCCCAGGGTGGCGGCCTGGAAGTATTCTTCCTCGGAGAGGGGCTTATCGAGGAGGAGGGAGACGGAGTCGGGGACGGACATGCCGCGGTTGCATTTTCCGCCGAGGGTGTTGATTTCGAGAGACTACTTGCGCGCACGCGTGCGCATACTGTCAGTTACTTCTTTATATGTGTTTTTCTTCGCCTATGGAGCGCCGTCGCCACCGACCTCGGTGGTGATGGTGTAGTTGTTGTAGTGGGTGTGGTGATGGTGGGCTCACCTTCTTGTACCACGCCAGCTCCTCCTTGGGCAGCTTATACTTTTGCGCATGCTCGAGGAGGACCTCCTCCAGCTTGGGGAAGACGGCTTCGAACTCGGCGAGGGTGGTTTTCTTGGCCATCTTGTCGTTTATGTGCTGGTGCTGATGTCAGGCGGCGGGGCTAGAAATCTAACGGGCTTAATTGAGGCGTTTCGTGGTCAATTTTGAACGGTCTCTCAGGAACGCTTCGCTACACTCGAAAAGGTGTAGTCGAGAGGAGTCACTTTCTGAAGAAGAGAACATGAGGAAGGAATCTAGAAGGAGACTTACGACGGGGGAAGTGGAGGTGGAAGAGCGGTTGAAGAAGAATTGTTTGCTTCGTCAGGAAATTTCCGCAGGGCGCAAATTAATGCGTCGGGCGTGTAAATTGGCTATACACCGAAAGTGCGGGCGAACAATAGGAGTTGCAATGTCTTAGACCCCTCATCCGATGTTAGTGACTGACTGCCTATCTGATTCCGGCAGGCGGTAGGGGAGTGACTTCGGACGCGGTGTAGCAGGCTCGCAGCAGACTTCCCGCCGGCGGGGGGGATGCCTGCCACTCGTGATGACAGGCGCTATCAGGGGCCAATTTCAGTGGCTGGTCACCAGAACGAGGGGCACAGAGCGGTCAGACCTTGGGTACCTAGGTACCTACCTATCTGAGGTACGAACACTAGCGCAGTCGCGCCCCAGCGAGCGCGTTGTGGATGCCCGTTTTCTTGTGGATCGTCTTTTCTGCCGTCGAGCCTTACTACGTCAGGTTAAGGAAAAGCAACTCGTACATTCGACAACTCCATTCCTCAAACAAACCTGCCCGGCTCCTTCTCGCGCGTGCCGTGCGGACGTCGGCGAAGAGACGTAATACCATTGCGAAATCGACGAAAGCCATTGGTCGCTTTTGAAAACTCTTCTTGACCACGGCTCGGGGCGGAAAGAAGAGTCACAAACGCGCACAGCAAGCGACCGCCATTGGTGCGATCTCCACCTTGGGCCAGAGCATGCGCAGAGATGTCACTTACCGAGAGTGAACTGTCGCAGCTTCGCGGCTCGCTTCAGGATGCCGTCGTGAAGTGTTCCGAGCGCTGTCTCTACTCCTCCGCGAAATGGCATGCTCTCCGTGCTCCCCCGGACGAATCCCCGCAGACTGGACTAACGAGGTCCTAGGGCGGCAGAGCTCCTCAACTCCATACCCGAGTCCTCCAGCAACGCCAACATCGTCGATGCCGATGAGCACTTCGTGCCGATTGTATCCACGCCCAATGCCGATCCGGAGGAGGCCCTGCTAGAGGCCAGGGAAATCAACAAATACCTGTTGGCGAAGGCCTTGTTCGACTCGAGGGAATTTGATCGCTGCGCCGCCGTCTTCCTGCCGGACTCCTTGATGACTGGCATTCTGAGCTCCAGAGAAGAGGGTCCTTCTGGCACGCCAAAGGGCAAGGGAAAGGCGGACGCGAAAAGTATCGATAGCAGCGAGTTGCCAAGGTTAAGTCAGAAGAGCTTGTTTCTGGCGCTATACGCCAAGGTCATGTCCGGAGAGAAGCGCAAGGACGAAGACTCTGAGATGGTAATGGGTCCTCAGGATCTTGGGAATGTGGTTAATAAACAACTGAATGCCGTCAGTCGGTTTCTTAGCAATTGGTTCGAGGACCGGACGACGGACGACGGCGAGTTGCTGGGCAGTCAAGGTTGGCTGGAATACTTGTAAGCAAAGCGGCAACCCTAGGCCGGGCTGAATGCTGACCACAAAAGGTACGGAATGGTTCTAGCAAAGGAGAAGATTGAGGACAAGGCGATGGACTGGCTGGTCCGCAGCGTCCATCTTTACCCCTGGAACTGGGGCTGCTGGTTGGAGATGACGTCGCTGATCTCACGAGTCGAAGATGTGAGTCCCCAGATCGCGCGCTTAAAGAAGCTCCGAACTAACAGCCCATAGCTTGGGCGCATAGCAGCGCATCTCCCCCAAAACATCCTCTCTTTCATCTTCCATCTCCACACCTCCCTCGAGCTCTACCAACAAGGTCCCGAGCTCGCTACGTCGTTGGATCAATTGTTGAACATCTTCCCGACGTCCTCCTTCCTTCTCACATGCAACGCCATGCTATCTTACCATTCCAAAGATCTTGTGGCAGCAGAGCAACACTTCAGTCGATTATTGTCACTGCATCCACAAAGGCTCGACTCCCTAGATCACTACTCTAATATCCTCTACGTCATGAACATGCGTCCGAAGCTCGCGTTCTTGGCACATTTGTGCTCCAATATCGATAAATTTCGGCCCGAGTCTTGCGTGGTGGTGGGAAACTACTACTCTCTTCTTTCTATGCACGAGAAGGCAGTACAGTACTTCCGCCGAGCCCTCACTCTCGACCGGTCCTTCCTCTCTGCGTGGACCCTCATGGGGCATGAGTACGTGGAGCTGAAGAACACACACGCGGCGATAGAGTCATATCGTCGTGCAGTTGATGTGAATCGCCGAGACTATCGAGCCTGGTACGGCCTCGGCCAAACGTATGAGATGCTGGAGATGCACACTTACAGCCTCTGGTATTATAAAAAGGCGGCTGGCCTCAGGCCCTGGGACGGCAAGATGTGGATGGCTGTCGGTTCTTGTCTGCAAAAGATGGGTCGCGACCAAGACGGCATCAAGGCTCTGAAGAGGGCTTTGTTGGCCGATACTTATTACGATGTGGGCAACAGCTTTGGCAGCGGAGGAGACTTTCTCAACGGCCGGGGCGCCACAGGACAACTGGACCCTGAGGTACTTTTCCAAATCGCGAGCATGTACGACCAACTTGGCGAGGAAGATGAAGCTAAGGCTTACATGGAACTGTGCCTTGCGCAAGAAGGAGGGGAAGGTGCAGCAGAGCATGGCCTAAGTGAGTCGATTGCCATCCATAACGATTCACCTGGTGCTTCTGACGATGAGGGCAACGGTGAGGGGAGAGGGGATGGAGGACATGAAGGGACGGGTGTTACTGCTTCGACGAGCAGGGCTCGCATGTGGCTTGCGAAGCATGCTATGCGGGCGGCGGATTACACGACAGCCAATCGACTCGGCACCGAGCTCACGCAAGACGGATTCGAGGTCGAGGAGGCGAAGGCGCTTGTCAGAGAGGCCAGGTCACGGGTACGCAATGCGGAGACTGGCCTCAGCCCATGATTTCACCGGCAGAGATTGTCTTCTGGGCGACTTCGCGAAGCCCTGCTGATTTTCCCCCCGGGAGAATTCGGCGAGCTGTCCTGCGTGTCCATCACGAGGAGGCAGGTCTTTCGTGATCATTGACATGCGTAGAAGACGCAGGCTCCTCGACAACAACAGGTTTCTCTCAAGCAAACATCGTTGCTAAACAGTTGGCCTGCCCGGAGCGAGAGGTCAAAAACTGCTGGGATCCCAACGTAGGACGATACTGGCACCGCCGGTGGAAAAGGGCACGCTTGCGACGGAGCTCGCACGAGCACCAGTGGCTATAATACAGGTAGCGTACACGAAGTTACGGGCAAGACCTGAGATGCTGAGAGGAAGAGGGGCGAAGGTTCCATTGTATGATTTCTACATCCTCGAGTACATTGCAATTGAGATACCACATCCTCGAGGCGCACCTCTCTCATGGCTTCCCCTGTCACCGAAAAGGAAGCGGTTGAAGAAGCAGCATCTTCACCGACGACCCCTCGTAGATTGTGGCGGTGGACCGGATCGACTATGCTTACCCGTCCTGTCCCGTCTCACCGTCGCCATCGAAACTGGTCATGCGCCCATCAAAGGCTAGCACCGAATCGAAGCCTCCGGGAAAACCTCATCCCCGTTCCTAAACAAGACAGGCTGAGCTCTCCTATTCAAGGCCAAGTCGGCAAAAACTTCGACAATCTCAGCAACGATCTTGCCAACCCTCCCCAACTCGGGGTTTCCCAGCGGGCTCTCCAACAACCGCTGTACTCCTTCTGGCAAAATCAAGTTCAAAGACGAGATCAAAGCAGGAGAGGTCTTTGAAGGCGCCGTATGTCGTATTGGCACCGTTTAAGAGGAATCCCGAATCTCGCAGCTTAGGAAGTAAGGCGTCCCAAGTCGGATCTTCGTCGGTGAGACCCGGTTTCAACACGAGCGCGAAACCTCGATCGCGGCCTTCGTCGAGGACGGGATCTACTAGTTTGCCGTCGACATTGACGCCGCCTTTGATGCGCGGGCCCCGGAGCATCGCAGATGCGGCAGCGGCGCCTCCGAACATGATTGTGCGGTCGGCATCGACGCCGGGGAGAAGGTTGGAGTGATGGTAGGAGAGGACAGAGGAGACGATGTCGGCGCGAACCTTTGTGTGGGTTATTGCATGATGTGAGTGAATAGGAGAAAGGGCCATCTTACTCGAGTGAGAAACTCCGACTGAGTTGTGTTGTCTGTGTCTGCTTCTGTAGCGCAGTAGGCGGTGCCTAGATGAACTCGACGAAAGAGGGATCGTAGGGTGTGGTCGATGGTCACAAATGCGGAACCATGGCTTGCAACTTTGCGGGCCATGGCGTCGTAAAGATGAACGGGGCTTGCCCCAACCTGGAGAGAACAGCACAAGGGGGATGGATCTTGGAGGCACTGCGACGGCACGAGCGTTCTATCGTTGTGCTGACCGCCATCTGGAAAGAGTGAAAGGTTCCTTTTGGGAGTCCCACAGCAACCCCGAGCTCAGCACTAGCCTGAGCCACGAGAGGCGTCATCTAAGAGACCTTTTTATGGTTCTGGCATGGATTTATGGTTTCGTTGACGGGCAGAAAGGTCGAGATCACGAGTATTCGGCGGTGGGTATCGTTAGAAGGGGCGTCTTGATCAAATCGACGATGGTCGGCCAGGTCTTGGGCTGCCATAGATACCGCGTATGGGCCATTAGGTGGCGACACGAGGGTTGATTGAGGAGCGGAGGCCAATAGGCCAATGATCAAAGTTGAGATCGTTTTGTGATAGACGGAGGGAATTAAGGTGACAATTCGAAGGTAACTAGTTTGCAACTGGAAGCAATGCAAGATTATGAGACTTGACTCTGTCTTTTCGACTGGCACGAGTCTTTGATATAGGGAAACGTGTTCATCTACAAGTGATACGTACGTGCCTGACATAGTTCTGAGGACTTCTCGTACAACGACTTCCCATTCGGGGGAAGGCAAGATTTGCTGCGTCCGTTTCCACAGTCATGGATTGCTTGCTTTTCCTAGACAGACTCGCAATGTCTTCAAAACCCTATGAGGTGGGACTCATGATGTACTGTGACTGGCGAAGCACTGGGACTAGGACTGTCTACCCCTTTCAGCCGGCGCCGCTCGATTGCTTCACTTTTGGGTTTGGCTCCGCCAAAGCGTGCTCACCACGAGAATCAGGGGATTTTGATCTTATCCCAGATCTTCCAGTGTCAAGATTCCAGGCAATTAGCCGCGGTCATATCATGGGAGAAGCCAACTCCGATGTTATGCCTGTTGAGAGGCCTCGTCTCAGCATGGTGCCATGCAAGCACACTTGCTTGTAGACTTGGGACATCGGAGAAATCTAAAGTTCGCGTTCCGGTCATATCTGAATCTATAATTGGACTTCGAGGGGCCGTCTCAGACGTCTATGTGGCTCCTTCAAGTGGCATTTTGTGGACAGCTCTCTCCCCCCCCCCCCCCCTCTCTCTCTCTCTTAGGTTCGTGCATCCAATGAACTTTTGGCGCCGATCGAACATGAGTTTCGCTCCAAAAGAAGATTTCTTGGCTGATGCTGGGACCAGTTGATGTAGGACGCCTCTGGTCAGAGGTAACTTCAGCACATGATCCTCGGCACCTCTCAAGCTCTCATTCCAGGCGGTCCTTCGGCTTGCACTTAGGCGAATGTGAAAACCTTTTTTTGTCCGAACCCGGGCATTTGAGGTCTGTAGATCGAGTATCCAACGAGGCGAGCTTTCTGGGTATCCCCGAGTGGATGAGCTCGCAGATGACTTGTCGAATGCCGGTGGTGGAATACCAGGCTCTTCTCTGAGTGGAATCATCCGACCCAACTAGGCGGAATACAGTTCCTAGTTCGTGCTGATTGTCGATTCAGAACATCTCAGTTCATACGCCTCTCGAGAGGCACGGAATATCTCGATAGTCTGTCCCTCGAGGCGCTCACTATAGCCATGGACGGGTCTGAGCTCTGTGAGGCGATGGAAAATTGGAAGTCACGCGTGTGTCGTTCCAGTCAGAAGACTGGCAGTAGATGCTTCTGTCCAAAATGGTTCACTCTGCAGCCGGTATATACATCTCTCTGGAAACTATGACTACGACACTACGACTTACAACACTGGCACAAGATGGCAATAGCTGTGCCAGTCCTACGTCAACAACAAGTGGAAGAGCACTGCGACGTTATCATTCAACTACGAAAGTTGGTCTGAAGTCTTCGAGGCTATCGCCACTACTATTTCTTCTTCCGTTGAGGATTGACGGTGCGCTGGCGTGGCGGCAGGAGCAGCGTCATGCTTTGAACGAGCGAGCTTTTGCTCGAGGTGCGGAAACGATTCCTAGTTGCCGATGTGATGATTAGATAATTGAAAGTAGTATGGTTCTCGAGCCCCAGTGGAACATGAGACTTTGACGGGCGACGAATTGCAGTCATATGTGACCCATATCACCCAATTCATCTGAGAAGCCCAACGTTTACGAAGTCAGCTTAGGTGCCTCAACGGTGATAAACCTATCTATACCTTACCATGACGGGTGACTAAGGTGCCCTTGACGGATGTGCTTAGAACACCGTATTGCAGCTGCCATACGTGGAAACTGGATGTTTGCATAGGTCGTTGGTCTCGACATGGCGTTGGCGAACCCAGGAATGGTCGTGACCGGCCCTGTCGTTCTTCTCCCCTGCAAAGCCCCTGAACCTCCCCACATCCACCGCAAATCAGAAAAGAGCGCCGAGTTGGAGGACTTTTGAGCGTTTGAACTTCTGCAGTCGGTAAAGTGGGTTATCGCCTGTGGCCAAGACGAGACGTGATAATTACATCGCCGAGCGCCGAGCCTAGACTCAACACCGCCCAGTATATATGTGCATTTGCCACAGCCCGAGGACAACTTGACTATCGAAACAACTGACCTCCTCCAAGCATCTGGGGATACGGACCACACAGTTCGCAGTCTCAAAATGATATCTGATAACCCCACAGTTTCCGCCGCTGCGGTCGAAGACAGCAACTTCATTGCGGCCGACGCAGTGAAGATTCACCAGCCCTCATGCGACAAGTTCATCGACTGATCATCGAGCTAGGCGACCGATGATGGTGCATCCCTCAGCGGTGTGAGTGCGGCTCGTGCCGTCAGTGATGTACTGCTGATGTCGTTGTTTCCAGGAAAGTTCAGCATCATCGACCAAAAGTATTGCCAGCTCGATTCTTGAATATCGCATGGAAAATGGACGGACTTACCACAAGTACAAGGACGGGAGTACTTAGATCGATCGCAACGAGCCAGAAGTGTTTCTCGACAGGCTGACGGACTGTTACAGAGTATTTCGCCCCGAACGATGAGAGGGAGAAGGACAGACTCGGTATGCTCCCCAACTGTCGCGTCAGTCCCTACATCATCGATGCCAGCAGTTGACCCGGGATCGTTGCTGCGATGCTAGATCTGCTGCACAACCAATTCCTGCTCACTTTTGACGATCGACTGGGATCCGCACCGCCCAATGAGCCAGAGGCGAGAGTTGATCGAGTTCTCGACGTTGGCACTGGCACTGGAATCTGGGCTATGGATTTCGGCGATGAGCATCCTGAGGCGAAGGTGCGTTCGTGTCCCGAGCTTTCTCGCACGCGAGTCGCACTGACAGTCAGTCTCATCAGATCATTGGTGTCGACTTGTCGGCTTCTCAGTCCACCTAGTATGCCCACGCTGAAAGCAATCATGGGGAAATCGCTCGAATGTTTGCTGATGCATTTCCTTTCAGCGTCCCACCAAACGTCCAGTTCGAGATCGACGATATCGAGGATTCGTGGACCTTCTCGCAGCCCTTTGACTATATCCACGTCAGGATGATGAAGGGCAGCATCCGCGATTGGAAGACTTTCTTCCAGCGATGCTTCGAGTGAGTCCTCACCAGGCTATCGTGTTCACCTGACATTGCTTACAATCTTCACACCTCAGTAATTTGAATCCCGGCGGATACCTGGAGCTAAATGATCTCGACAATTTCCCCGTGTCAGACGACGGTACACTCACAGAGGAAACCAGTCTCATGAAGACTTTTCGTTTGTTCTACGGCGCCCTCGAAAAAATGGGCATTTCCTTTGAGACTTCCGATGGTTTCGAAAAGATGCTGGCTGAAATTGGGTTCGATGTCAGCATCAAGCGATTCAAATGGCCGACGAATGGCTGGCCGAAAGACCAAAAGCACAGGACGCTCGGCCTTTGGAATTACGAAAACCTGGCGCCTAACCTAGATGGACTCCTTATGGCTCCCTTGACACGGGCACTGGAGTGGGAAAAGGCGGAGGTTCACGTCCTCGCCATGGAAACTCGTAGGGACCTTGGTGACAGGAACGTTCATGCTTACTTTAACGTGTAAGTCAGATGTTCTGTTCTTTTCTTCTTCTTCTTCTTCATTTTTCATCATCATCTTTCAAACTACCTCCTCCCCACTCAAGATGATCTTCTGACTTTTCCAGGTGGTCAATTTGTGCACGAAAGCCTCTCGCGGAGAAGTAGACTCAGCCGACATCAGAGTAAGGATCGTATCTGTCATCAGGGTGTCTTCCATTTAGGCGACTTGTGGGCGAAGTTTTGAATATTAGAACTCTTAACCTTCTGAAGTAGACATCATGGACCTAAAGGATTATATGATGGCACTCTACCCGGGGACTTGTGATATCTAGCCTCGATTTCAATAGCTTCTTGTGGCAAATAAGGCAACAACAATATCTTGGGCTTGAGAATTTTCCAGACAATGTAATCAATAAGCATCAACGAAGATGAAGTTTTGGTTCTATCCACCTGTTAAAGTGTCTCGTGGGTTATTCGGAATTATACCAACGTACCAGTCCCGATCCGAGCATCCCCTGGGTTTGCTGACAATCAAGTACTACGGGGATCGATGTTCTCTGGCAAGCCAGGCTGCGGTCAATACTATCGTCGTGATTTATTGGTATGGCACAAAAATTACATCCTGAGAGCGGTGCTGTGGTCCAAGTCGCTCGAACGTGAAAGACTCACCAGGAAGTTATTGTGAACTTACACGGGGCGTGTACTCCGGGAGCGCACGCTTTCATCCCTGAGTCTCGACCTTTTGATATGCCCAGCCCCCCCCCCCCCCCCCCAGCTCTTTCCAAGTCACCACTTGTAGCTTTCGAGGACAACAGCCGGGACAAACCAGGGCCATTGGCACACGTTTGCGGGAGCGCCCTGAAGATCCATCGTGACAGCTTGGCAGAGGCTCTAGAGCCGCACCCTCCCCCTCCCCCGGGCGGGATGTTTCTTGGATGAAAAGAACATGGCAGGTCCCGCGTTGACCGTGTGTTTCGATGCGTCGTTATCTATATAATGGGCGGGCCACACAGAGGTGGCAAACTTCCCGTCTTGGAGTTTCCCGCGGGATCAGCAACCCACTGTTGGCATGGTCCATGAAGCCAACGTCGTCTGCTAAAAGAGGGGGAGGGGGGAGGGGGCGCAAGCAGTGCTTTCTCTAGAAGCATTGAATGTCCTCGACTGTCCAAAGCTAGCTTGCTTTCGAATCCAAGCCGACCGGCGAATTACTGCGGCAAAGACGTAGCAGATTGAAACGGCGCATCAGCTAGAGTCACCAATGAATGTGAAATCATGATTCTTGACGAGTCTAGAGATTTCCATCATGCTACGTGACTGAAATCCATTGACCCGGAGGTGCTCAGTGCTAGCCTCCAGACTAAGCTTGATCCCGTCGGTGTCATATTTACATGGGTCGTGGTCGAGCTTCAAGGATAGTTACCCAATTGCAACAGCTATCTGGATGCTCGCATCATGTCAACCGGATCCCTTGAAGCCCCATCGTTTGTGCTCGGAATATCTTCCAGGAAGACGACGACGACGACAACCCAAAAATAGTACCGAGACCTTGTCGAAACTCTTCCATATGGCTTTCACTTTTTGCTGCTCTTAATATGATGATTAACTCGGCCCGTAGAGCATTCACCTGAGGCTTCGTTTCTTCTAAAATGAACTGTCAGCTTCCATGTGGCGAAGCATCTGTAAGTTTGACTTGGAAGCAGATAGATGAAGTCTTCTTTATACACGAAACGCCGTCGAAGTCCGTGACCGCCATCAGCGCAGACCTAGCAAACCCCGAGGACCCAATGAAAGAGGGAGCCTGACAAATAAGCCAAATCAGAAAGATGCTCGTTGCCGTCTTGTGACTTTGGGGGGTGGGGCTTATGAAGGGTTTTTCATCCGGAGAGCTCGTGAAGCTCTCGCAACGGGTCTCGCAGTGCCCGGCGCTGGGAAACCACGTGGTCTGCTCCGCAAACGCGTGTCTTTGGTACTATAAGAAGAGCCGCTAGTCTTCATACTGCGGTTGCAGGCCAATGTTTTACCTCCTACTTCACTATTGTAGTTATTTATGGGACTGTTGGTCTCCATGATATTAATACTGGGGGCTTTACTCACCCATCACACGGAGTGTAATCTATGAAAGAAACACTCGGTGCTTACGGTGAAATTTCGACGACATGGCAAGACACAAACCGGGGGGAGGGTTGTTGTTGCTAGAGAGGTCTGTACAGTCATGCGTTTGTTTCACGGAGGCCACTCACCGAAAGAGATGGAAGGAAATATGCTTCGTCTATGCTTATTTCGAACGTAACAATCAGAAATTACAGACCACATCGAGAAGAAACTGGGAGAAAAAGATCTGTTTGAGACTGATGTGCGTCGCAATTTGCGCTTGATCTGAACGAGGCGAAGTGCAACACGTCCACATCGTCTAAGTGCGAAGCAATGATAGCTGGTCAACTTTTCCACGCTGAAAAAGTGCTTCTGTTGCCAATGCCAGCGCCCACGCATTCGGAGGAAAAGTCCAGAGTTCCTGAAAGGCTGTGGCATATCACTCTCGAGGTTCCGCACGGAATCAGGTTGGGAAGGGCGACGATCAGCAACTTCTCGAGCATCGCGACCTGAAACAAGATCACAATTCCACGCCTTACCCACGCCTTCAACCAGAACAAACTAAGACGATCTTGCAAGCAGAGCATCCCAACACTTGAAACGATGGTCTACTAGCCAGCGCTTGACTTCCAGCACCCTCGAGGGGTCTGCCTCTTCATGGCTGCGATGACTTCCCTGTGACCAGGAGCCGTACAAGCTCGACGAGGAGCGAAGATCGTCATCCTCCCCCGAGAAAGGATCCGCAAATGATGGCCTAGAACCTGTTCAGTGTGCTCAGGGTGTCACTCTCCCTCATACTTCACGCAAGCACTTACGAAAGCCCTTAGCAGTTTCATTTTTCATCTGCTTCAATCCACCCAAGTAAGGCAACATAACCATCTAACAGCCACATCGATTCCGACAACGACGAATAGCAACGGGAAAAAGAACAGCCCAATTCTTGCGCGGGAGAATGACATTGGACACTCTATAAGACCGATGTTCTTAGGCCCGAGAATTGCGACGTCGAAATGGGACCCAGCCCCGGGGTCCGTCGACCGAAAGTGAAGCATTCCGAGAGACATCATGTCCGTGTCCTCCGTCGTCCCGGAAGAGAAGGGGGGAGGGGGAAGCGACACCGTGGGACCAGGTCCATTTCGCGAGTCCATCCTGAGACCTCGGTATCTACGGCCAGGGCGCCTCGACAGCCATCTATCGGATACTCGCGCGCGGCAGAAGACGAAACGGACGCCCGGCGATGCCAACCGGGCTTCAAATAGCTGCCGCGCGGGGTGAGGGGCACATGCAAAGCTGCTTTCTTCCCTCCCCTCTGCCATTGCAAGACCAGGGATCCGCCCGTTCTGTGCCGCGTTTCTGGATGTACAGCTACGCAGAGGACGGCCGATGCCTGTGACACTGGACCCGCAGGAGAGGAGCACTGTTGTCCAGACTCTCTGTGTCTCTCTTCTCTATCCTCGACGAAGAGAGCATCGTCCCGGGCATCATAGTATTTCGCGGCCCCCAGTTA
Source organism: Colletotrichum agaves (assembly GCA_036785465.1). Classification (NCBI taxonomy): domain Eukaryota; kingdom Fungi; phylum Ascomycota; class Sordariomycetes; order Glomerellales; family Glomerellaceae; genus Colletotrichum; species Colletotrichum agaves. The sequence continues at coordinate 198,030 of JAXISO010000033.1, read as the reverse complement.
TGGTACATCGGGTTTGCTTGCCCTTGCCCATGCTCATGAGCGGATGGCGATCTTACCCTGTCGAAGGCCAGACACCATCGCCAGCATAACCCGTCAACCCCGGCGCGCTCGGTGGGTGGTGGTGGTGGTGGTGGTGTTCTCGCCGGAGGTGCGGTCGATTGCAAAACCCCGGTTCGGACGACGGATCACGACGATGATGATGATGATGATGAGCAAGCTTCTGTCATCGCATCCCTTTCACAGCACGCGTAGTTCAAGACACAGACACACACTCTCGCACTCATTCGCATCCAACACATGCATGCGAAAGCAAAATGCCGAACCGGTGGTCGTAAAGGGGATTTTCTCTTTCGGATTCGTCATGGTATGAAACACGACGTGCGGGGACAGGTATGCGCTGGATGAGGCAAAATAAGGTACGCATGAACCACCTCTCCCAGATCCGCGGGAGACCGCGTATGTCTGCAACAGTTGCAGTTGGGGGATTTTAGGCACCAACGAGCTGAACAAAGGAATAAGGACAGGCTTGATCATTCGAACGCGTCTTTAGAGACGAAGGATTTCGCGGGCGTGATGCGGTGGTTGTTCGAGGCACGTTAATGGCGCGAACCTGATCGACGTCCGCAATCGAACAAGAAAACCCGAGGTTACTGGACAGGAAGCTTCGTCCTGCGTGGGCAGACCGGAATACGACTTGATTCGACGTATGGGCATTCGATTCCGTTGCGAGTAGCGTTACTGCTACTCAACGACAATGCGTTGGATGCAGGTCTACAGATGCGTCGACCACAAGCCGGGAGAAGGGCTGTAATGCAGTCACCCGTCGACTCGGCGCAGCGACGAGGTGTACTCCCGGAAGACGGGCCAACCCAAGTGGCCAAGTGGAAGGTAACGAGCGCCGCCGGCGCTGGCATGTCATGGTGACGGGCGGGAAGCCGTTGGATGCCAGGAGACCGTTGGGTCACGTCACCCGAGGGAGGCCTTTTGCGATCTGTCAGGTCGCATCGAAGGGCTGAGGGATAGCAGTGGCAGACAAAACGCACGGATTCTGACACCTGTTTGTTTTCGAGGAATCCCGGTCGACATAACGCCAGGCAAGAAGACGCTTGGTGAAGTAGGTAGCCGACCGGACGGAACGACGATGAGACAAACGCAGGCGACGACTGACAGGGCGGCTGCGGCCAGAGATAACTCAGGTCCCGACGAGCGACAACGGCGGCGCAAGGTGAAGCCCACGAGACGAAGGAAGGTGAAAGGCACAAGGCACGTGGCTCCCGTCGAGGTGACCGCTATAGTACGGCATGGCTATGTTGGTGATCAAGGTCGCCGAACATGGGCGCCGCACCCGCCAAGGCGAGGAGGGGTTGCTGGCCGGGGCTGAGACGGAGCTCAGAAGATGTAAAATTAGCCCACTGATGCTATTTCGAATGCTGCCAGCGGTGATGGGGGTGCAAAAGGGAGGGCTCAAGGGAAGGCCGATGGGCTGAAGAGCATGTATATGGTGCGGACAACGCGCGGCAAGGAGAGAAGGAGACGGGATGGACGTGGCTGCCGTGGCAAAGTGTGGGCTGTGATGCGATGGTGATGGCGATGTCGATGGGACGGATGGGATGGGATGGGATGGGATGGGACGGATGCAGACGGGGCCACGGGCTCAGGCTCGGTCTGGTCAGGTTCGGGGATGAACGACAGGTAAGTCCCCAGGTTGGCAAGTTGGATTTGGCTTGGCTCGAGTTGGCATGAACCTGAACGGGAATGCCGTCGTGCCATCCTGTGGCCTTGGTAGTAAAACAGGAACAGCTGTGGTTTTCAGACGTTAGTCGTCTCAAGTCAGCCTTGTCAGCAGGAACCGACTGACTAAGGTTCGATTGTTGACCGGTGGGTCGCCAGATGGTATCAGGTGCTGACGGGGTTAGGTGACGATGAAAGACAATTCCAAATGCCGACAATACCATGTACTTACTCACTTCACTGCCTTTACTATTATTATACATCAAGCGATCGATAAGACTGTCGTCTACTTTGCATCTATCTCTCACCAAGTACCAAGAAAAAAAAAAACAGAGTTATGAAGCCATGCACCAACACATACATCTCTCTTGCAACAAGCTCTTACGAGTTGCCCGATTGAGGTCAAAAAAGCAACCTAACCACGGCAGTAATCATATCCGATGCATCTTGGCTCTGACGCGCATGTCTGGCGATAGAGACTCATAGTTGTTGGGGTATTAAGATGTCGAGAGGTTAAGAGACATCCATTGCGATCTAAGGGCTGACTGAGGCTACCGATGAGTCTAAAAGAAGGCCCCTAACGCAGCTCATCCTTAAGCGACTGTAATATTACCGCCAGCTCTCACATAACGTCCAGCCCCGTGCAAGGCACCAGGCACGCTGCAGCACAATCACAGGAACCCGGACAGGGCTAAGGCGCGGCAGGCCCGGGGTGGCCTCGATTCAACACCACCCCCCACCCACTGTGGAGAGACCCGATGAGCCTAAGGTAGCCAGCGCGGTTTCCACATTAGTGATTACCTAGGCAGTCCACACCGACAGGGCTACAGAAGCCATCAAGTGCCTGGGCACTATTGGGTCTCTCAGCGTTCCGTCAGACGACAGGGAACTGAGTCGTCGCCGTGTCGAAGCGCGAAGAAGAAAGTTCAAGCCCTTGCCTTATTCAGTACACCGCGAGTGAATGACCCAAGGCCAATAGAGGAGTCCCGCCTGTTGCCTTTGACGAGACGGATACCCAAATGTCCCGTCACGGGGTCGACCAGAGCGAAAGTAGAAGCGAGGGGGGATGGAGAAGATGGGAGCCCGCCTGACAGACCGTAGCAGACCTCGAATGCCCAGACCGCGAGAGCCCGCCATCGTTGCATCTCCTCCTCCTCCCGCCCGCCGACATGTCCCCTGCGTCTCATGACTTGAGTCGAGTCGAGTTGAGTCGAGTTGAAACGAGTCGAGTCGAGTCGAGTCGAGTTGACGTGCGCATGTCCACTTCTCGACGTGCCTCCCCCCTCAACTCCTCCTCGGCCTCCAGGAAAAAGAGAAACATCACAGCGGGGAGTTCGGAGAGTGGGGGGTTAAACGAGACAAACCACCACCAGACTCAGTCCTCAACGCTAGCCTCGCTCTCGCCGTCTGCGTGTCCCTTTGCACCATTGCGCCACGGGGAGGCCCAATAGCCTCGCAATATTGGCGACAAGGCTGTCGACATGGGCGGCTGTGCCGTCTCGTCTGACGCGCTTGCGTAAAAGGCATCCGTGACTTGAACTAATTGCGGACCGAAGTCACCGTAACTCGGTACTTGCTTGGTTTCATAGGAACTTTGACCCTGAGGAAATCAAGGATCCCAAGGGACTAAAACGAGATACAGTTGGCGCTGCTGGGCTGACTAGATGAGGCCCGTCGATGCCAGTTCATTCCCAAACCAAATTAGTGAGCGGGTAGCAAAGACGAGAGTCTGTATCCAAAACGATAATAAGAGTAAGGCAGAGCCTGCTGCAGAACCATCAAGGTTGCCCGTCGAACGCGCGTGTTGGGATGAAGCTCGCTGGCGCTGTCGGGGCTATGCGTCCGCAGTAATTCCGTGACCGAGGAGCTGGAAGAAGACCCGACTGGATCGTCACTCTGGAAGTCCGGGAATGCCTGCCGAGTCTTCGGATGCCACCTAACCTGATTGTCGTCCGATCGGCGGCTTCTGGGCTCAGGCCCCACTTGGTGTCCACGGATACGCGACTAAGGTACTATGCAATGAGCAGATAACCAGCATGGCAATGTCGGACCGGTGAGACGACCCCGTTGAACGCATATTTCCCCTACCCGAACTGCGAGCTGCGAAGGACGAATCCGGCCCCGGGGCGTGCTGCAACGGTGGCCGGGCAGGGGTTTCCAACGCCCATCGAACGGAGCAGGTCCGCCGACGACCGAATCCCACTCTGGACCATTCCGGCGTGCGGGTGGGTTAGCACGATGTACACCTCTACAAGCGTTCCGAACGCTAGCTGAGTACCTGGTGAAGTCAGCCGATTCTGCCGGCCCCGCAGAGTACTGAGCTAACGTTTGGAATGATTGTGAAGGTGTACCGCAGGTACCCATCTAATCGGACCATGTAACCACTTTTACCACTAGTATTAAACCTTAGTGCTCTTCCCAGTACTATGTACTCTGTAGTCCTTTAAATAAGAAGGTTTAGTCTTCCTCTAGTGAGTAGAATAATCCACAGAAATCCGATAATCAAAAACCTCCTCCTCATAAACGGAGGATTGGGCCCTAACCAGGGCCCAATTTGAAGCAGCAGCAGTGCCCTCTGCCTGCCTCTGCCGTGCCGTGTCCGTCATCTGCCCGACCTACTAGTCAAGACCGTCGCCGACGCAAGGAAGGTTTTTCATTTGCTTGCAGTCCGATACCGCCACCATGCACGCAAACTAAACTTCCCGAGAGGAGGATCCCACTCCTCCCACCCCCCCTTTTTTTTCTGGTCTGGTGGTATGTGTAGCGCATCCTCGGCTTGGGCTCGACTTTGAGTTTGTTTCAACTGATTTGCTTTTCTCTGCTCTCCAAGGAACCCCAGTTCTGGACCGCACAAACTCGCGCAACTTCAAGGACCTCGGCACCATGATGCCTGCCAGATGGCCTTCTCCCGAATTGCCTCATTCGGTTTGGTCTGCTTCTCCACGTCCAAGCCAGGTTCTCCACTATTTTGTCACTGACAGTGTGGTCGCCGTGACCTGACCATCCGAAATTCTGTCCTTTAGAATTTCCGTCACCCTTTCTCGTGGTTCGTATATCCCCACTGCCCAGGGATTCATGTAATTAAGCTCTGTTACTCAGCAATTATTAATGCTTTACCCATTATAGTCTATTAATATTAGTATAAGTAAGTTTATACTTATATAAGTATTTAGGGAGTATATTTTATTATATAATATAACTTTATTTTATTACTTATTACTTATTATTATACTTTATTATTTATTATTTTATTCTATTCCTTATTATTATACTTTATTCCTTACTATTTTAGTATTTAGAAAACTAAATATTAAAATATTTTAAGAAATGAGTTTTTTTTTTTTGAAATTCTTAAAAGATTTTTATATATATTAATATAAAGAAAAGTACATATTCTTAAGAGAATATAAATATATAATATAATATATAAGTTTATATTTTTAATAATTTAATTTTCATTTTAGTCTTACTTATAAATATAAATGAGAAAATTATTATATATAGTATAGTAAATATTATATTATTAGTATATTTATTATATTATATTTTACTTTAAAGTAAATTATTTTAATTTATATATATATAGTATTCATAATACTTATATAAATATAAGAAATATATAAGACACTTATAATTAATATCCTAGTAATATATACATAGTATACATTAAACGCCTATGGTGGAAATGACTAATGGGAATAAGAAGGGGGGGGGGGGGGCATTGGTTCACTTGGGTGGGGTCTCAGTGTACAGTATCCTCTGCTGATGGATCGTCGACGACGAGCCGCCAGCGGTACATCAGCACACCGCAACTGCAAAACCTGTGCAGTTCTTGGTAGTCATGGACCAGCGGTGTTCGGGTCCCCTGATATTTTGGCTTTTTTCATCTCGTCTTCGGCTTCCCTCGTCACTCTCCTGCATAGCAAAGAGTGCAGCATTTGTTCGTATTCTGGTTAGAATTTCTGGTTGCTGGGTCCCTATACGGATACTCGGTACAAGTACCTCGACTACCAAATTATCCACGGCTTCTCGGGCCCCACTCTGGCCAAGGTCAACGTCAGTGGTGATTCTGTGGGAAATGGTAACGTAGACGGAGCCAACATTCCATTGGGACGCTGTCCTTCTGAAGCGGCTTTCCGTCGCATTGGGAACTCTCTGTATCCACGATCCATCCTACGCCACAGGGCTTCCCAATCTGCTACGGTGCCATCGCTGCCGACGGCGAAGTCTATTTACGCGTCAGGCGGGGGTACGTACCGCGTGGACCCCATTTCTTCCCCTTCACATCCACGTCCCAAGGAAAGGACGTTTGGGGGGATTCAAAAACCGGCACTCGAAAAGGCCTCGTCGTGGATGAGCTCTGCTCGCCTTTACAGCCGCACCAACCAACAACCCTCGCACGACCAGCTCGTCCCGTCGCTGGTGTGAGTCGTGACACCAGTGACGACCCAGTGGCAAGCAATAAGTAAAACAAAGTTCGGCCACCCGTCATCTGTCACCTACTGTGTAGGACTCAATATGGACTTTTGCGTCGCACGAGGGAACGGGTCGAGACGAGGACCTGACGAGAGAAACTTTGCTATCCCACATTATCCGGTCATCCTTGTTTCTTGACAATGCACGGGCTGGCAAGAAGGCGGCCAGCAGTTGTGAGGTTCTCAAGACGAGCACAGACAGGGCCGCCATCATCAGCGTGGCAAAGAGGATCAAGCCTTCAACCCATCCTAAGCCGACGTGCAAGCAAGCGGGCGCCACCTGCAGTGGTACATGGCATCTTCAAACATGCGAGAAAAGCTTGCGCGACTCCAGAAGCTAGGAGCACAGCCAGCTCTCCCGCCAACAATTGACCAATGTCCCATCCCCACTGTCTTGACTTTGTGGGCAAGCTGGTTGGACCGCCATGGGGGACTCTTCATCGATCTCAGCATGCGCGAGGGAAAGCATTGTTCGCCGTCTTTATCGAGCCTGAAGGGAGTCGGGACGATGGATGGCCTTTTCTTTCCATAAGGGAATGGGCAAGCGAACCCGGTACCATTGCAACCCTTCATTCCTATTGACAGCCGCGCCGAGGTCCACTCCACGGACACCACGCTGAAGTACCGAGGACGAGACCGAGAGAGAGAGAGAGAGAGAGAGAGAAAGAAAGAGAGAGGAGGAGGAAGGAAGAAACCCACAGTCGTGATTTTAGCCAGACCGTCCCTGTAGCTGTCCCGTGCTGCATTCTCGCAATCCCATGCCTTCTTATCGAAGGCCTCGTCGAGCCGCAGCGCCCAATGCCGCACCACCAGGCGAAGGCCACCGCCGCCGCCGTCAGCTTGGTCCCCGATGCCCGATGGGCTCCTCTGCTTCGTGGGCGCGGCAGACGGTTGTCGCAACTTTTCGCGTAATAATGCGCCACCGCGTCTTCCCGAAACTGCAGCTGTTGGCGCCAGCCCGCCGGGGCTGCTTGCCTCCAGCTGCGGCTCTCTGTTTGACCTCGAACCTTGGCTGGCACAGACCACACCCGTGATCCACGAAGATGGATGGAATGGTGGACATTGATGCTATTTTTTGCCCACCTTGTGCGAGTGAAAGCTGCGTGCAATGTGTGTGTGTGTGTGTGAGTGAGACACACACACAGAGAGAGAGCGAGCGCGTTCTTGCCTCTCGCACCCAAAGACATATTGTACCGGAGGCTAAACCGCATCGCAGGCGGCGGCCGGCGTCTGCGTCGTGACTCAGATCTGTCTGCCCACCCGTCCGCTAGCCTGCCGCCGCCGCAGCAGCCGCACTGCCGGGATGTTTCTCCCGACTGACGTCGCCGCATTCCCCGTTCGGTACTATGGAGTACACCAAACTTGCCATCACTCCTCTTGGCGGGAGGATCTAAGCTGACGGGAGAGAGAGAAGGGGGGCTGGATGAAAAAGCAACGAAACGACAACAAGCAAGTCGTTCCGGGAGGGGGGGGGGGGGGGGGCTGCCGCGTCAACAAGTAATAGAAAAGAAGAAAATTCATGCCATGTCTCTTCTCTGCGTACAGATCACACATGCACAACCTCCTTATTTTGCAGACTGCAGGTTAGACAAGTCCGCGAAGGCGTCACGTTGGTCGCCGTGCTGGCTAGGTATCCGTAGGGTAGACCCGTACGTACGAACCCAACTGCCGCCCGTGCCGTGACTGTCACGTTTGGATTCTTGGCATCGCGTATTGCTTCTTCTTCTTTTTTTTTCTTCCTTTTTCCCTTTTCGTCTTGTCATCGGTTTTGTCATTCACAATTTCACCCTGACAAGCGTGGAATCCTCACGCAGACCGCCCTCCGGCCCCCAGGGTCCGAGCCTGACCGAACCAGACAAGACCCGTAATCGAGTACTCCACCGGTATTGCCATCTGATACCGGCTTTTCAACTTTCGCATCCACAACCGTTTCCCGGAATTCGTTGGAGGTGCCGGTGGCGTTGAGAAGAGGATTGTCAATGTGAAGAAAGATGAGCGAGCGTTTGTGTCGAACCAGATTATCAGGTCCCCCCCCTGACGACGTACCGCAATCCGCAGCCCCTCCGTCGAAATCTCATTGTTCCATGGCCCCAAAGACCCCCGAGGCCATGAGCCCAAAAAAAAAAAAAAGGAACCATAAAGTGAGACACGCCAAAAGTTCCGCCTCACTGGAAAAAGGTGGGTTCGGGGTGGTTAGCCAAGAGGCGCTAGGAGATGTGATAAGTAGCGACCTCACGCAGGTACGCAAGACGGGGACGCACATGGTGGAGTCGGCAGAGGCACCAACCAGCGCCACATCACATCACACAGGGCAGGTTGTAACGAGCGATTCACGTGCGGGCGCCGTGCCTGTTGCAAGTTTGGACGAAGACCAGGCCCCACGGTTGCCGCGCTGTCGGGACCCCTTCTTGAATCTGGTCTCTGCTGCGTCTCTTTACTACTGGTATAAGACTCCCACCCCATGCAAAGTTCACCCCCTATAAACTATTCAGTATAACTTAAAGTATTTTATAATATATATTTATAAGTTAAATATTATAATACTTTTAAATAAGTAGTATTTCTAGCATTATTTTAAAATAAATATATTATATAATAACTAAAAATAGTAACACTACTAGTAGAATATAGTAAGTTTAGGAGCATAGTTATGGCTAATAATTAGCTATATAGGTGGGGTCTTACCTTAACCCCTCTAGGCCTCTAGCGCGGCTGTGGTCAGCGGCGATTCAGAGATCTCTGGGAAGAGGCTAGAGCCAGGCAAGTCCCCTGACAGGCCTTTGTGTCATGTTGATAATAAGGCGATGGGGGCGGCCGGTAGATTTAGCGCAGTTTTTTCTTCTCCTTGCTGCACTTCTGCTGCTCAGAGAGGCCCGATTCAAGTACCTTGAGGATTTGTATCGGGACTTCGGGCAGCCCGCGCGAGACTCGCTGCAACGTGCTGGTTAAGTGCCTGTCCAGATACTTCCAACCCAGGTTGGGTTGTTGCTTGGTTCCTGGTCTGGGCGGGTTGGTTCTGTACAAACCAATGAGAGATGCGGCCGTAGATATCTGGGACGGTCGGTGGCTCGATCGACGCTTTTTGAACTCTTGGCTCCCAGTGATGTGTCCGCAGTATGTCGCTCTTAACTGCCTGCGCGAGCAAGGCAAGCTGGCCAAGACACCATTGACAGCCGCAACATCAACGACGGGCTAGCCACAGGCAATGCGAGACGAAGGCAGGCAAAAGGAGAAGCAAAGCAAGCATAGGCTTGCTTGCGGTAACGGATGTGGCGTCCGATAACCATCGTCGACGCCGACATGAAAGGCTTCCCGTGTCTCATGGGACGGGCCTGATGCGCCTGACACCTGACGCCCATCACCCGTTCCTCTCATCTTGACTTTGCCCTTGGGATCAACACAGGCATGGCATCAGTCTGGTGGCATCCACTGCGCGTACACACCGGGTTGATCGTTCGGTCGAATCGATGCATATGAGCAAAGTTTGGAAACGCAGACGAATCTCCTTGTTGTCGTCTCTTCTGTCTTTGGACCGGGGGGGTGGGGGGGTGGGTTGTTGGGTCCGCGCATTTGGACTCCACGGTTGTCTTCCAGCATTCCTCACTGGCTGGCTGTCGCGGAGATGGATTTCCACTCCTTCTCGCCGCGCGAAATTGAAGGACCCGGATACCGCACGACACGATCCACCACCCGTGCAGAGAGTGGCCCAGCTCACTGAGTTTGCTGATTGGAACCAAGGCCAAAGCCAGGCAAGCCAGGCTGTCGGTTTGCGTCCCGATGACGAGAGGATGGGACCCCCAATCCCATCCCCGGTGAGTGGCAGGTCTGGAAGCGCACGGGTATCAGGAGCCTGGAGGGAGCGAAAGGACCGATCGTCATGAGATTTGCAAAAAAACAATAGAGTAACATCGTTGCTTCGATTCCCAATGCATCAGGCCAGGCGGCGACCCCCTCGCCTGGTCTGTGGCCAGCTGGCCCTGGATGTAACTGTGGTCGGCAATCAAGACTTTTCGACCTTGTTGCCTCAGACCTCAGACCTTGGAGCACCTGTGTGCATTGTACAGCTGTCGATGCTTGGTGAGAGTATCCGTAGCTTATTGTAGTAGTATCCCTCGTCAAGAAGGTGTCTTGCCGTGTCTTGTTTTGGGTGATCCCTACAGGTGTTCTACATTCTGGTGCGGGATAGATAGAATTAGGCTCCTGCGGGCAGATGCGGGTGTACCAGACAGCCTGTGGCCCGGCATCACTATTCGTAGGGCGGCCACGTCCTCCTTTGCACGACCACGACGGTGTCGTCTTTGTCTTGCGTTTCTGCGTGCCGAGTCTCGTACGAATACCGCTACTTCAAGTATGCGCTGCTCATCTGCTCATCTGCTCATCTGCTCATCACCCGCCCTCCCCTGGCCCTTGATCAGTGATGGCCTATGGCCCGCGGAGGTGACGAGCCAGCGGAGGTGGGATCTTTATCCGCATCCACCCCGTCCCTTGGCCCATGGTCCATCAGTCACTGCTCATCATCCTGGGGGCAGATGGGCAGGCGAAAGAGGGCTGGGAAAAGAAAAAGGTGACGGCTTCCTGGTCTGTCGGCCTAGGACTATTCGTAGGTGGTTGTAACTTGTGGCAGGTCAGCGGCAACGGCTGGCCTGGATGGAACCACCGTCCGCGACTGCTCGTTTACCCCTGGATGATGACGAAGAGATCCCTCTCGCGATTTGCCCTCCCGCTCAAAGATGAAACCACGGTTAGCATCCCTGCTCGGAGTCTGCCAGATGGAAGCCTTCTACAGCCAAATCTGAGCACGGACATTTGGCGGCAGGCTCTACGACATGTCTAGCAGTACGTAGTGCAGAGTAGAAGCTGGAGCTGCTGGGGAGCTAGGCTTTTTCTGCGGTATGCGTAGGGTAGGGCGTTGGGTAATACTTCATAGTTCCATTCTGCAGGCAAACGCAACTTCGAGGGAGGATTGCAGTGCATTTGCAGCTCGCAAGAGCCAGCGGGCATGCAACGTAGTGGCACACCACACCCCCCTTGCTGCATTGCAGTGTGCAGTGCAGTGGGTGGTGAGAAACCAACGACAGGCGTGTGTCATGTGTCCACCACGCATAGAAACGTTTCCGGTTCGTCCTTCTGGTGTCCTCTCGAAGTGATCTTCAGTGCTACTGCCTTTTCTCGCTCGGTCGACCATGCTCCTTGCTTCCGAGGTCCGCTCTTCTGTGCGTCTCGTCTGTCTGTCTGATGTCCTTCCGAGGGTTGAGGCTGGCTGGCTTTGTGACACGATGAGAAGAGACGACCGACCCACGGCTACACACAGTCTGGGCGTGTGTGATTAGGGTTCGGAAAAGATGCATAACTTGACTGCTTCCCATCCCTCTCTCTTCTCCCATGAATATGACCTTCATCCAGGACCGACGTCTAATTTCGGCACTCGTCTGGTCAGGTCATTTCGTCACTGTAATGTTTGGGAATGACGTAGCATCTTGGTAGTTGAATGCTGAAACGGCCGACGTGGGTATCTTGATTATGTGAGTAGACTTTCGGGATTCTGGAGGGGACTTTCGGCTCGGCACCGCTTTGGGGTAGTATACCGCAGTAGCATAGAGACGATGTTCGGAGTCAAGGTGCGAATAATAAATATCAAGGTAAAGTCAGTCGGTATGGTATTAGTTAGCACCTAGATCCAGCTGGCAGCTTGGAACCGAAGTACGCGGTAAGGCGTCGGAAAGGCGTCTAAGGTAAAAAGGTAAGGTAAGCTGCCTAAGGCAGGCTGGCAGCAGGTGCGCTACACTCGCCTACGGCTCTTTCGGGCAGCGTTCCAACAGCCGGTGTTGCCTGCCTCCTAAGGTAGGTACTGAAGTACTCCTCCTTCTGTATCTGTACCTTACCTGACGTCAATTGCAACGCTACTTACTACCTACCTTTCTTAGCCCTCCTCAAATCCGCTCTCCTCTCTGGCTCTGTATCAGCCCATGCCTTTCCTTTCCAGACAGAAAATGCATACCCTAACTTGGCATGAGTACCTGACCTGACCTTACCTTACGAAACCACGCCAGACAGGACATACCATAAGGCACCTGAGGTAGACAATAGCTTGCATAATACCTACCTACCTACCTACCTTTACCTCACCTCAGCGACCTTACTGACTTGATGGACCAGGAGCCCCTTGCTCGCCGCCGCTATCTTCTCCATGTCCACACCACAGACACGGACGGCATTGACCTCGACGAGCATGGCGCTTCCACAGCCTGACATAGATGAACTGACTGGGCCCTAGTACCATTTTTCTTACTCTCTTGCTTTTTCGTCTGCACCGATCGAATCACACGCACGTGGAGATTGTAATGAACTCACGCTACGGACGTCCCGGACAAGGTCCACCGTCAGTTCGTCCCTGGGCTTTCAATCTCAAGTGCCGTGCTGTCAACGAGAACGACAGGAAACTAAGTCCATTCCGTCGCCCGGACCCTGGGTCTTAATCTGACGGTCCTCCGGCCAAGATCGTCCTTGATCCGTCCCGCCGGAAGACAGTTCCTGGCCAAAACATGGAGCTAGAAACTGTTGGCTCGCGGTGGCGGCCTACTGACAAGGCCGGGTAGGAAACGGTCTTGCACTAACTCGAGTCTATCTCCAAGAGACTCTAGCATGGTACATCGGCAGTAGGCAGTAGACTGAAGACTGATATCATGCAAGGGAGAACCTCCCCAATCCTTGAAGAATCAAGACCTCGTTCCCGCAGTGCCCGTCGACTTATCCACACGCCAAGAATCTCATACAACACGGCATGAGCTAAGGTATCGGCCTGCGTGCACAAGATTGAGGTGGATCAGGCAAGGTACCTTGTACCGTTGCCGCCGCCGTCTGCCTCTGCCGCTGCCTCTGCCGCTGCCTCTGCCGCTGCCTCTGCCTCTGTCTCTGCTAATATTGTCTCTGCTGAGCGAACCTACAGGTACTTCTTGTGGGGGTTCTTCTCGTCCCATCTCTGCGCGCCTCTGCATGTGCGCAACATGCAGAGAACACATGCGCGTTCCTTTTTCTGTTCCTGTGCCTCTTTTCCAAAACATGGCTGTACCCAAAAAGGCTCCAGAACGCGAATCCGCACACGGGCAGAGCAGCCAAGCTGGCCCAAGACCTGTTGCCTCCTTGCCTCCCTCGCCATTGACCATCGCCTCGCACGCGCCGCCCCTCTTTGGGACTCTCAAGACGGCCGCCGCGGAACTTCGTCACCCTGGACTCGCATCTCCGGACTTCGAGACCGCGGTGAAAGGGCAAGATGCGCTACGGTTCGCCTCAATCTCAAGCGAGAGGAGATCTACCTGCCACCACAGGCGGTATGCTGGGGTCGGGACTCATCCGTCACCCGTCACCCATCTTCTTTCTCCAGAGTCCCATCGCCGTTACTGTGTACGGAGTCCAATTCCGACAACTCACCATACCATACCCATCGTTCCCCGTCCCCGTCCCCTACCCTACGGATACCAGGCCTTGCCTTCCTGGCCTCTCATCTCTCTCGACCCATGAAGTCGGCCAGTCATTCTAGTCAAGTTCTTTGGTCTCCGAGTCGATTGGTCTCCATCAACTCCTCCCCTCGCTGCGACGCCGTATCTCGTCAAAAGGGTTCGAGGTATCCGTACACGACGCTTGTGCCGCAATCCTTGCCCCCTCCCCCAACGAGATTTCCCGACCCTTCTTTTCGCCGGTCAATTCGTTACGCGCACACCTCACCCTCCATCCTCGTTTACCCCCCCCCGGCCCACCTTCTCCCCCGCAAGAAGCCTCTGCACACTTTGGGAGAGAGGAACTGAATGAGTGGGAGAAAGAGAGAGAGCGAGAGAGAGAGAGAGAGAGAGAGAGAGAGAGAGCGCCACCACACCTCCCCCCCTTGATCGATGATCTTTCCCATTGGTTGTGGTCTCGGCCGCCTTCTCGACAACGGTCATGCGTTCATCCGTGGAGTCGACACAGAGCTAATATCGCCGAGACCAATGAACAGCATCCAGATCTCCCAGCCGAGATGTCCTCTCACTCCTTGATTTTTTCTTCTTCTCCAAACCTCTGTCTGCCGCCGTGCCAAGGGCTTGCAATCCGCCCGGCCGTCTCGCAGTTGTGGGCTTCTTGGGAATGGGAATGGGTTGAGTCGGGATTGTTGCTTGCTGTTCTATCCTGACCCGTCCGGTCAACCTGTGTCGTGGACATGCTTGCTCCAGCTCGGTTCTATACTATTCCCTCTCGATGCGGGATCCATATTATCATTATTTTTGGGACGGTCATCTCGGTCGTCCATATGCTTGTGCCTGTGCCTGTGCCTGTGCCTGTTCGTGTCTTTCTGTCTCTTGTCCCCCCCGGTGCCCTTGCGGCCGCTCCAAGCCAAGGAAACAGACCAGAAGGAGGCCCCATTCGACCCTGTCTCATTCTCTCAAAACCGTCCACCTGGCTCTGCACTGATTCAGGTATCAACACCAGCCTGCCTAATTCAGGTCTCTGGATATTACAAGGTGTCCCCGTCTCAGACTCTCAGCGTGGCTTGTCATTCTGCTGCAAAGACATCTGTCATCTCAATCCGGAATCTTTCAATACGGACTAGGGTCTGGTTCCATGGCCGTCATGGCACGGCATTAGCCATTCAGCCGAAAATCTTAAGGCCATGGGCCTCAGTGATATAGCTGCTACTATCTGTCACTCACTTTTAGCGATTCCCCAGGCCATGCCCAGGTTTCCTCGAACAGGGTGGGGAGAAAAGAGGGGAGGGGCATGGTGGTGTACGGAGGATTCCTTACTGCGTAAAGTACAGAAATATCCACACCCAAACACATTACACTCACAGATGCTGGGTTGCTGGCGCGGTATGTGTGGCTCAGCAGCAACCAGCAACATCGCAAGTTCACCAGCTGCCACCCACGTCCGCGCGCGTTCCCCGACTGTTCCTCCTCGAGCCCCTGACCTACTTACCTTACCAAACCCCATCCAACAAGGCAGTGGTGTATCCGTACAACACCAGATACTTCAGTACTGTCTGTATTCGTACCATACCTAACCACGGCCGGGGAGGGGGGCCCTTGGGGGTCCTGACGGCCAAACGCGATGCCATGGCATGTCATGGCACATGAGCTGCCGCTGCGGCTTTTCTCGAATCGACGAGCCTTAGAACAGTCCATCGGGTCTCCTTTCGAGGCCATCCCCACTGCTACGGTAACTCTGTTCCCTCTCATCGAACTACCCTGCTCCCCTCCCTTGCTCGGGTACCAGGTACCGTCGACCCTCGTCCGAGCAGGCGTTATCCCGCCGTCGCCGCTGCCCTTGCCTTGCTGCTGGCCGAATCCAGCCTCGACATTTCTCCGTTGGATGGCCGTACCCTTTGGTATTAATTCCACCTCTGTCATACTACAGAGCAAGGGTTTCCCGACAAGACTGCCTTATTACAACCACGGGTATCCTTCAGACTTACCATACACAACGGGGCCTATCAGTTCCAGGCCTGAGAACGCCTCCCAGTCGATCGACCCCGCTATACAATCACTCGGCACACCCTCAAATCAATACAATATATGATCGATCCTACCTCGTGGGACCTGGGGTAGCCAAGTCCTCTTTCCCTTTTTCATCATCCTCACTTCCTTTTCCCAAAACAAATTGACGCATCGACACATCAGTCTCTCTCCCTCTTTTGATAAAATTACTTCTGGGCCCCGTCTTGCAATTCATCTAGAACCTGGACACCTAGACCCTACGACGTCAATTTGAGTTACAGGTTGCCCGACCCATCGGTTTGCTCAAACTATCAAATTGTGAGCTTTCAAGGTTGCCACTCGAGGTTATTCTTGACATCCATTTGCCGCTCCACGTCGACATCTGAAGCTACTTCTCGGTCACTTCTGATATCAACTCTCGAGGGGGAGAACTTGGAACGCCTTCTTCATAGATCTGAGATGCGCCATCAGCTCTTCTGAATCCAGACATCGACCTTTGGATTACCATTCCTGCGCCGACGCTCTCTTGAAACGCTCCTTTGCCCACACTTGCAACGGCCCCAACGCATCCACACAGACGACGCTTCTCAGACCGTCTCTGTAAAAGCGAGTAGCCAAACAACACCTAAATTATCACCAACCTCCCAACAACGGTCCCAATGCTCGTTACCAGGCAGTTCGATACCACCGAGCAGAGCCACTGGTCCTACAGCAAGTTTGAGACCTCCCTTCACAAGCCTCCTACTACACCTCCACGGATGTCGAACCAGTACGAAGCCCCGTTGCCGACGCCTCCTGAGTGGCAGGGCCAACAGTACTCGTACTTGCCGGCTCCGGAGACCAACGTCTTCTCGCAGGGATACGACAACGGCAATGACGCACCGGAACCACGCACTACAAGCGGCACACCCACTCAAGTAGACATCACAACAGCCAAGCAAGAGCTCAGCGCTATGGCCGAGAACCGCGGACCCGTGGATCCCCTTGGCCTTCGACAAGTCAAGCAACCTACCCCGGAAGACGAGCCTGAAGTACAGCAGCAGCAGCAGCAGCAGCAGCAGCAACAAGAACAACAACAGCAAACACAAGAGGAACAAAGGCAGCAGAGCGTAGAGAAGGCAGACTCGGCGCCTCAGGAGAACATGGCTTCGACGGAAACACAGAGTGTGGAGATGACATCAGCACCGTCGTCAGCTGCAGGCGATATTCCCTCGGTTCAGATCGAGAACGATGATGCTTCATTGAGCAAGGACGAGGATGACGACGTCCTCGATGATGATGACATGCTTGATGATGGAGATGGTACGCCACAGACCGCCGCAGAACGGACAGCCGCCCGCAGGAAGATGAAGCGTTTCCGGTGAGTAGAGTGATAGCATTTGGCAGGAATTATATGCTAACCAACGAGATAGTCTCACTCACCAACAGACACGCTTCCTCATGAGTGAGTTCGCAAAGCAACCACACCCCGATGCCGCCCACAGAGAACGCCTGTCTAGGGAAATCCCAGGTCTCAGCCCTCGCCAAGTCCAGGTTTGGTTCCAGAACCGGTAAGTCTAGAAGTGACCGCGAACATTGAAGTATAGCATACTGACATCAGCATCTCAGCCGTGCCAAGATTAAGCGTCTTACAGCGGACGATCGTGACCGCATGATCAAGATGCGTGCCGTCCCTGACGACTTCGATAACGTCCAAGCCCTTCACTCTCCCTACGGCGCTGTTCACGGCCTCGGCACTCCTCTGGCTTCCCCTATGGGCTTCGGCACGCAGGCTTATGCCGACCACATGATTCGGCCCCTGATGGTAGATGTGCGGAGAGCTGAGGGGGGAGACGATCACATTTCCAACCCCGGAATGAGCACAGGCTTTGGAGGCATGGCTTATACCCCGCCAGCGACTATGAGCAGCCCCGACATCCTCTCTCCCATGACCCCCAACTCGACGGGCGATCACCGCTATGGCTATGGAAGCCACCTCTCTCCCATGGGTTCTGGTCACCGCACATCCAACCCCTTTGCGCGACAGGGTGCCATGGAGAACTCCATGTCGATGCACCGAGGCCAGCCTGCGCGACCCCTACAGCCCCTTCAGCTGCGTGAGACCATGTCTAGGTCGAGGTCAGAAAACGTCCAGTCCCCCTTGAGGTCCAGCATGTCCTGGAAGGGCGACTCCATCGACTACAACTCTTACCACCACGGCGCCGGTCAAAGCCCTCAGCTGAGCGGAAGACAGCAGTCAGTCTACCAGCCGGACCAGATGAGCGCACCACCGAGCAGCGGTCTCTCTTACGAGTCCAGCTCGTACTCGGGCAGTGCAGTTCACTCCCCACCCGGCATGAACTACTCAAGCTTCCAGTCCGAGCCTAACCGCCTTCGAACTCGCGCCTCTTCCGGCGCACTTCCCCTCGGCCTCGACCTCCGCAACCAATATCGCTCCGTTGGCTCAGTCCCTCCCCCGGCCTCGACACCTCGCGCCACCTCGGCTCAGTTCGCCACATCAGGCCCTTACACCTCCTCTTACCCCTCGGCGCCCCTTACAGCCCCGGTGGACTTCTCCCTCCCCCGCGCCCCCGGCCCCCGACCCGGTGGCGTTCAGGACTACTCCATGCCCCAGATGAGCGCCCCCATCGCCGCCCCCAACGACTTCTCCCAGGCCTTCCACGCCACCATGAGCACCTCCAACGCGAGAACCCCCATGCGCGACTCTTTCGGCGGCGCCGGCGGTCCCATATCTCACCACGGCGAAAGCCAACACCACCAGAGAGGCGGAGGAGAGTGGGGACAGGACTACGGGCTTAAGAGGAAGCGGAGCTTCAGCGGAACATCAGCAGCCGGGCCTGCGCCTGGGCAGCAGGCGTACGGCAGCGCGGCGTAGAGTAACAAACAGCATTTTGTCTATTTTATTTTATCTTTTTTTGGAGGACAACATGGTCGGCAAGATACCCCCAAGGAAAGGAAGGGAGGCAGAAAAAGGGAAACGCAACATCAACAGCGCTTTTTTTTTCCCCGCTTGATATTATTCTGCTTTATTGGTTGGTCGGGGTCGGGGAAATCTGCTTTTAGAAAGGCGAGCGCGCTGCTCAACGATACGACTCTCTGTATGTTCCTTTGGGAGTTTTTCTATCGTTTGGGGTGTCCTTGTTTTGTTCATCGACATCATGTGCTGACGAAAATGGCTTACCTCAAACTTCCTGTCTTCTCTCTTCAAAGCTACGCACATATACATTTCTCTGTTCATTTCAAGCATCCCCCCTAAAAAAACAGTATATTCAGGGATAAAACATACAAAAAACCTTTTTTTTAATACATCGAGGCCTTCTCCTGTTATCCTCTGTTGCTTTCTATCTCGTGTCTTTCCGTGCCAACACTGTCTTGCTTCGGAAATACCCCTCTTGACGTACTTTTGCATGCATACTTACTGAAGAAATACCTTGATTTGGATCTATTTTCAACAAACTGTTTTTATTTTATTGCTCTTTGGCATGTAGAAACTCTTTTGTTCCTCCTTGTTAAGTGCCATGTATCAAGATATCATATACCATTCCAATTCCCTATCCATAGGTGCGATCAAGCGAGTCTTCCCACCTTTGCTCCTCCAAATAAACATGTCAAACATTTCACTTTTCCCTCGATGAGTGAATGTAATCTATGACTGAAATAGGATGGACGGTTCTGAGTGCAGGGGTGGTGGCAGTGAGACTGAAGGCGATGGCGTCAGGATGAAAGAAAAGGAGGGGGTTGGATGGGAAAAGAAAACACCCCCGAAACGAATCTAGGCGGCTTTTTCGGTTGGTCGCCTGCCTTCCCACAATTTGTACATAAAACTATAGGTTTGCTTAAAACCAAGTGTGAATGAGCTAGCCATCTCAACAGAAAAGAAGAAGAAAGAAAAAAAAGGGACAACGCATCCGCATCACCAAACTACAAACGCCTCCCATGGGACTGGCCTGCGATTGTCTCAGAACGCCTTGGGAATCTCCCACCCCCATAGCCCTAGCCCGGGGAGCGCTGCCTGCCCACTCCCCCCCCCCTTTTTTTTTTTCTCTTTTTTCTTTTGTAAGGAAAAAAATTCTTTTGAAGAAAGACACTCTGCGACGACGCAAGGTAAGGTAGGTTCGCCTCCTTCTTCGCCCCGCGCCTCCCCCTGGCCGCGGCCGCAGCCGCGACTTGTGGGGGACCAGCCCAAAATGTCCATGTCCTGCAATGTGGTTGGTCCGTTGGATCGTCCCGTCGGCTTCGCCATCGCCCGGCATCATATCGGCGGCCGCAGCCGGAGGGGGAAGAGACGGAAGAAGCCAGGGCGGGGGAGAGGACTAAGATCAAGAAAACCCCTCCAAAAAAGCAAAGAAAGACATTCCAAGGATCTTTCTTACTTGCACTGACCTTTATCTTTCCGTTGCGATTGGGCGCGATACCGCCCCTGAAGTTGCAGACATGCGTCGCTGCCATGTGGTTCGCCTCGGGACAAAAGTTCTTGATGGCGCGGGGTGTTGATTTGTCGCGCGCCTTGTGATGAGAGCATACCTACCTAGGCCACCTGAGGTAGGCTGTTCTCTCCGTTTCCGTACTGCGCGATTATTGGTACTGCAACACATGGTGCCGCGATCTCTCTCCATAGGCAAACCCAAAGAAACCCCAGATTCAGCCTGGGGTTATTTCGCTTGGAGACTGAAATGTCCAGGAGTGGATGGGGATTACTAGTTTATCCCCAACGACGATGATTCGGCGATGCTGCTTGTCGACCTGACCAGACTGCCAAAGGACCTGTTGAAATTCTGCGTCTGTGTATTCAGGGGCCAGCCGCGAACGGTTCCTGCGGAAGTGGACTCAGGTTTCCTCTTTGATTGTGTCGCATTGTGCCTATGAATTGTCTCGCGATGAGACGTGCAGTCGACCAAACGAAGCGGTGAAAGCGAGGCAAGTCGCATCATAACACTCACCCCTAGCCCCTTGGTCGCGTCGAGTTGTCGGCCGAAGCTGTTTCTCCGTGGTTTCCGCAGGAGCAGAGCTCATGTTGTACAGACACCACAGAGTATCTTTCTTTCGATCCAACAACCATCCATGATCTGCGCAACTGCCATCCTGTCTGACACCTGCAGAGCGTCACCCAACAGCCAGGTCGCATGGACCAGAGTGATTGGGAAACCTCGGAGGTTATCAACTCATCGAGCTGGCCTGGCCACGGCAGAGTATGCACGGCTGGGACCTGCACATCGCGACTCGCATGACCACACCACCGTAGCTTCAGAAAGTTGTCCTGGTCTCGCACTGGTGACACGAAGACACGGAATGCAACTAGCTTCCCGAGTGTCCGTCCGCATCTCCCTTCTATATCCGAGATTCGCCACGGGACGTTAGCCAAGTGAATGGACTAGTCAGACAGAGACATTTCGCGGCAGCCACAGTCGAGTATGAGGCGGAACTCGCACCTTGCCCTCGGCAAGCAACATCGTGGAGGCGCATGTGGTAACCGCATCCTGAGCACTGTGAGACAACCGAGCAACAGCTGCGGTTGCGAAATCTGCGGGCGACCAGAGAGAGAGCCTAGACTTACTTCTCGAGGCCAAAAGTCTCGCCTTCCCCTCGGCAGAAGGCCGCTCAGGATTTGTGCGTCAACCCGAGAGCTGAACAGAAGAAGGTTATGGATGTGTGCGCACGGGGGTATCGAGAACACATCCCGCCCCCCGCCAAGCCTCGTGCCACCCACCACAAGCTTTTGGGCGAATTACTGGGCGGTTCACTACCCCCGGATTCCTTAGCCTTGAGAAGCCGATGGTAACCAGATCAGCAAACCAATGCGAGGCACTTCTGAAGAATATGGTTATTGTCAGCGGCGGGGGAGGGGGGGTGGTGACCAAGGGACGTCGATCGAGGTTCGACGAAGGGGAAGACCTTACTGGCGCGGTACGAGAGAAATGGTGTGCAGGAAGTGCGTCAGGAACGGCTTGCTGCGTCAACATTGCCATAAACGAGGACTAAAGATACCTCGAAGGCCAACTAAGCTGAGGCAATTAGTTCCCGAGGGATCAGATCGGGCAGGACTTTTGGGAACTTGACGCTTGGCTCGATGCGTAGTCGGAAGCAGACGGCCGAAGACAGAGACAGTAAGTGTGATAGGTGTAGTCCAGAAACTGGTTATCGAAACCATGCTCGCTCCTGGCCTTGGTGAAGCATTCCGTGTTGGGTGCGGGGTACAGCGACGATGGAAAATGCCGTTCGCTATGAGCCCGCCGATCCGGGGAGTGTTTGCTGGCGCATGGGCTGTCTGTGGAATATGCGAAAATATGCGAAATCTCGTGGACAGGCCGGTTGGTACGGGTGAAATCTGGCGGAGGTGTTGCCGATGAGCCTGATTAGGGCGTCATCAGCCACTCGTATCCAGGCCGGCGACATGGCAAGACGAGGCCGGCCCAATCGCGGTACGTCTTCGATATTGCAAAAGCTGCCGTCCGCGGGGGGCTTATCATCGCTATGCGACCAGGGATTGAACCACTCAAGAAATTACCAAGTGTCGTGGGAAATTCTGACTGCTGATGATGATTTTTCCGAGATACGATGCTTCTTTTCACTCCGAGTGCTACATCGAGACGGGCCAATAACATCCAGCTGAGGAGCGGTATATCCAGCTGCGAGAGTATGTGTCTCCGTGCGCAGCTGTCGTTAACATAATGTTGTGGAGTGCATACCTCGCGGGTATTCTCCGAAGACTGGAAATGAAAACAAATGAATCTGGGGAAGCTGTTGTTAAAAGAGGAAGACGTCACTGCGGTTGGTGGGGAGTACCTATCTATCTTCTAGGTGCCCCAAAACGCACTGACGTTCGCCGCAAAGCATGCTTAATTTCTACGTCTTTCTTCACTCCAATGTGGACTTGCCTCAACTGAACGATTGCAATCAAACTGAATTCCTTTCTCTCCCAGTTTTTACTGTTATGGTATCGCAGCAGAAATAAAGTCGTAGACCCAAGCTGCTCACTTGATTTCCCCGAACAACATGTACTCATGACAACAAGTGGCAGTCGACAGAAAAAGAGGAATCCTAGGAAGCCATTGATTCTACTGAGTCCAATCCCTTAGTACACACGATGTTTGGCTACGGGCAGTTTCGATAGCCACGAGAAATAGAGCCCTTGAGATTGGATCATATCGAATACCACATGAGGCTGCTGCATCTGCCCGAGTGACGGATTTCCTTGCACAAGGTGACACTTTATCAGACGTGGATAAATTCAGCCAACTTGGTGTTATTGCAGGCACGACCAACATTGACACTCTATCCATAGCAACATCGCCATTGCCATTTGCTCCCCGTCGGGACGATCCTTACTTGTGATTTTGCACCTAGTAGTCATAGAAACCCTTCCCGCTCTTCTTTCCCAGCCAGCCAGCATCGACCATCTTGCGTAGGAGCACGCTGGGTCGGTACTTCGAGTCGCCAGTCTCCTCATGGAGAACCTTCATGATGGCGAGGCAGGTGTCCAAACCAATGAAGTCGGCAAGTTGTAGAGGACCCATGGGGACGTTGGTGCCATTCTTCATGATGGCGTCGATTGAATCTCTGTCGCCGACATTTGTCTCCAAGCAAATGACGGCCTCGTTGATGTAAGGCATGAGAATGCGATTAGCGAGGAAACCTGGAGAATCTGCCGAAACAGAGGTGACCTTGCCCATGGCCTTGCAGAAAGCAACGGCCTTGTCCAAAGTCTCTTGGCTGGTCTGTAGACCACTGATAATCTCCACGCCCTTCTGGACCGGCACGGGATTCATGAAGTGAGTGGAGACGACACGAGAGCTAGCGGAAGTGTCCGTGGGATCTTTCGTAGTGGAGGCCGCAATGCGAGTAATGGAGATCGATGATGTGTTTGTAGCAAGGATGGCATGCTTCGGGCAAACCTCGGCCAGCTTGGAGAAGATATCGAACTTGAGGTTGGGGATCTCAGGAACAGCTTCGATAACAAAATCAACGTCTGAGAGCTGATCAATAGAGGTGGCCGGAGAGAGCAAAGAGCGAGCCTGGTCGGCTTGTTCCTGGGTGATCCTAGACTTGGAGACGTCCTTTGCCAAAAGTTTCTCTAGCGGCTCATTAGTCTGCTGTTGCACTTCAACCAACAGATATTCTTCACGAACCAGCAAATGCCATGCCCTTATCGAGAGCTGCCTTGGAAGCATCTACTAGTGTTACATTGACCTGCGCCTTTTGAGCGGCCACCAGAGCGATGCCCAGTCCCTAATGACACCTGGTTAGCATCTTGACTACTGTCACATGTCAATTGGGAAGTTCTAACCATCTGTCCAGCACCAATGACACCCAGTCGCTTGACTCCTCCAGTCGCAGAAGCAAATCTTGGAGTTGAGCTAAAACATCGCATCCGAGCTGGTAGCTTGGCCGCAAATCGTACGCGAGCAATCGCAGTCGCCATGGTGTTGGTGAGTGACGACGTCAGATGGCAGGGACCAGTGGATTTTGATCTGTCCGGCAGGTTCGGTCGGAGAGATGCAATGTCGCCCAGTTCTACAAGAAGACGACCGTTCGAACGGATTGTTGAAGGGAAATGACAAGAGAGATGTTTACTTGAGGTATGAGAAAGGATTATGGTCGGATGTCCGAAAGCTGATGCTGTTGATGGTCTAAAGCCGCCATGATCAAAGGCTCTCGGCTAACCTCGGCCTCGGGTACTGTCAGCCATGACCTAATTACCTACCTTGAGGTAAGGTAGTAAAGCCTTATCTAATCTTATCGATATGAAGTAGCTACAAGTGGGGCGGTCGTCAAATTGACACGCGCTGGAACGCGTCGACCGCGTCTCCCTCCGGTCCAGATCTCTAAAGCACTTAGCTGGACCGGCAATTGCATGGAGTCAACACCACACTCCAAGACAACTCTGTAGCCGCCTTGAACTCCCAAATCAGCAGGATGGAGCTGGCAGAAGGCACGACGGATGTTGTTCATCCCGAAGTTCGGGCGCACATCAACAGTCTTGTCTCTGCTGTAAGTCCAAAGTGCCTGGCCAAGTCCGTATTATGCAGCAACTGACGATGCGATAGCTTGGCGGTACGAGTGCCGATGACGATGGCCAGTACAGACTGGGCGACTCCGCGACCGAAGTACTCCGCGACCTGAAAAAATGGATTCGTTTCTACGACGAGAAGCTCAATCGCATGGACGTTGCCCGCTGCATCGCCGACGCCAACCTCGTCGAAGGTGACCTCTTGCCGATTCTCGCCGGTTGGCCTGAGAGTGCCACGGACAACAAGTTCAGGGCCCGTATCGCACTCGCGTGCTTTGAAGTCCTGGTGCCTATTACCTGGCCCATGGCAAAAGACCCCGAACAGATGACCAACAACCACCATCGACACATGCCCACCCTCGAACTCGCCCAACTCGGCTACAAGCGTGCCATCATCAACTACGACGCTGCACAAATACTCCATACTGCAGTCCGCGCCGCTCTGCCTTCAATGGCCATCGCTATTGGCGACCGTACCCCACGCGACCAAGGCATCATTAAGCTCGTGCTCTTCTTCTTGCGCAACATTGCCATGATTGCCCCTCCACCAAACGCCAAATTTGACGGCGACGAAACCATGATTTCCCGTTCTACAACGATTGATGCGTTCTCCTTTCAGGACATTTTCGCGGTCATTCTCATGATCGCCTCGAACATGGGAGAGGACTTTCGCACAGAGGACGTGATCGTGATGGAAATCATTTTCCACTTGATCAAGCAAGTCGATGCCAAAAAGTTATTCATGGACGACCAACAGCTGAGCAAGACGAAAGCTAAGGAGCTCTCTGCCATGATGAACAAAGAGAAAGCCATGCGCAACGCATACAACCGCAAGCAACCCACACGCCACAATCGATTCGGCACGATGGTCTGGATGCAGCGAGGGGACGGAAGAGTATCAACCATCACAGGCCAGGACGCTCTTGCCGATAGTGCAATTCGACAACAGAAGCTTGACGAGTCGAAAACTTTCAAGCCGCCGCGTAGGGCTAGGAAGGACGAGATGGAACCCAAAGATCTTGGCGCCCCCGTGTCACTCAACTCTCGAGCCAATGGACAACTTCGGACATTTGTTGAAGACTTCCTCGATGCAGGCTTCAATCCACTGTTCGAGCACATACGCAAATCGATCGATCGAGAGGCATCGCACGTCCTGACCTACCACCGTAGGCAGTACATGTACCTAGTAGCATGGTTTTTGGAAGCCGAAAGAAACCGCAGGAAATCAAAACGTGACGCAAAGAAGCCTAACATCCCCGATGAAATCAGCAGCTTCAACCTCGTAGCTGGAGTTCTGAACCAGCAGATGTTCATCACTCTCACCAAGACAATGCACGACTCCTGGGAACAAAAAGAATGGCCGACTTTGACAGCCGCGCTACGATGCTTTACCCAGATTCTTCTCACAGTGCAGGAAATGTCCGAATCTGGTAATGAGGATAACGAGGAAATCGCCGAGAACATTCTGAGCCGTCTCTTCTACGAGGACTCCACACACGACTTGGTTGCGAATGTTGTCAGGCAATACAAAGACCAGGGCTTCGATTACCTCGACTCTGCCACGGAACTTACACACCACTTCTTGCGCATACTGGAGGCATACTCGAAACAAAACGTTGACATGCAAGTCCGTTCCCGCAAACGGACAAGGAAGAAGAAGAAGGCAGCTCAGGATGCGGCTGGGTTGGACAACGTCATAGGTCAAGGGGATGAATCCGCCAATGACGAGGCCAATGCCGAACGAGAGTCAAAAGAGCGCAAATTTGACTTCCATCGATTCACTTCACGTTTCACGCCCCAAGGAGTTGTCGATACCTTCGTCGCTTTTACCAAGTTCTACAGAGATCTTGATGATTCTCAGCTCAAGCGCGCCCATCGCTACTTTTATCGCGTAGCGTTCAAGCAGGAGATGAGCGTCATGCTATTCCGTGTCGATATCGTCCATCTGTTATACAACATGATAAAAGGACCGGAGCCTCTTGACAAAAGCTCCGCACTGTACAAGGACTGGGAGGAGCTTTCCAAACAGATACTTCGGAAATGCATCCACAAGATTGAGCAACGGCCTGAACTTATCATTGAGATGCTCTTCTCCAAGATCAACAGCACGGCGCATTACCTGGAATTCGGATATGAAAAGCAGACCATCTCAACTTCTCACGCCAAGCCCGCGGCGGAGCTTGAGTTCAAGCACACAGAGGACAGAGAACAGCAAATTGCAATCGCAGTTGGTGCTTTGCTAGACAAGAACCAGTTGGATCACATTGCCTGGGTCAAGAGGACGCTCGAAGCTGTCGAAGCCGAACGTCGTGCCTGGGCGGCAGCCAATCAGGCCATTCCTTCCGTGGAGGGCGTCGAGGCATCCATGGAAGCGCCTGCGACGGATACAGCGAACCAGCCAGACGTTTTCAGTAAGCTCATGTTTCCCCCCACATGTACTTGAATTTGCTCACAATTCTTAGCTGTGCGACCCGAAGACGACGCCCGAAAGAATGCCATGTTCAAGAATTCCCATCTTCGTCTCCTTATGAAACTAGTTGGTATGGAAAGGCTTGCTCCCATGATAGACGAAACACCGCAATCTCTATGGGTACTGCCTCCCCACCTCACCGCAGACGACCTGCGGGAAAGCCTAGACTTCATCAATCATGCCGAATTCAGCCCGCCAGTCTTTGAGGATGGTCGTTCCGCAGAAGATCAGCTTCGACGTAAGAAAGCGCCGCGGAAACGCGCGGAATACGATGATGACGAGGACGACATGGATGATGGATTCATGTTCGATCCTCTCGGTCCTACAGTCCACAAAAACATTGATGAGCCTGCCAAAAAGCCGAAAAGAAAGCGGCGCAGAAAGGCTACCTCAGATGAAGACGCGCCGAACGATTCGGAACTTGAGGAGAAGGCTAGAAAACGCAGAGATCGCGAGAAAGAAAAAATGAGGAAGATCAAGAGCGAGGCGTATGTACATGCCAGCGATGATGAAACTGACGAAGAGTACGACCGCGAATTCTTCCTCCGAGAAGAAGCCCAGCGATCACGTGTGAAGCGCGTCGTGGAGAGCGTGGCTGTCTCTCAGCCGGTGAAGCGAACAGTCGCGACCCTACTCGACGACAGCGACGACAACGATGATGACGTCTTGGCTGTGACTAGGGGTAGTCCGAAATCGACTCGGCGCGATGCAGATGTGGACATGGAGGACGGAACTGAGGAAGACCAAAGCGAAGCTGATAACAACACGCCTCCCACTTCAAGTCAAGGCTCTTCGCAGAGCAAGAGCGCGAGAAAGCGGAGGAGATTGTCTCCTGACAATACTTCGGCCGCCAATCAAGACAGTGCAGAAAAGGCTGCAGATGCTGGCGGCGATGCTGATGAAGACGATGATGTGCCGACGATTGCAGTGAGATCGAGACAACGTACACGAGGTGGGTTTGTGATGGATAGCAGTGACGAGGAATAATTTTGTTTTGGGTTGGGTGTCCCGGCTGCTACATCGCTTGGGATGTGGAGTGAAGATGCATAGCACTGGAGCTATTCTGTTGATAACACGATTGACGTTCCTACGAAACTGATTTTATGGCTAAGTACAAGAGCACTTTAGCCTCCACTTGTGCGGCGAATTGCTCTAGAAGGCGAGACTGCGGGATCCCAGCCGTTTCTTCTTGATACACTGTCGGGTCTAAGATTCGGGATCGAGTTAAGTCCACGGCGCTAGTCCAATGCTGAGAATGGCTCACAACCGCTCGCGGAAGCCGCCTAAACATCACGGTAGAGAGAGATTCGGAGCATATCGAAGCCTGTTCCCAAAGTCTGATGAACACTGTCTGCATATGTTCGCAGAGAATGTGACCTGATTCAATTCGCAAAACAGTGCGGAGCAATGAAGACAGTGCTGAACCCCCTTGTTGCTGAGAGGCTTTGAGAACACCCGGGAGTGTTGAATAACATAGCAAAATGACGAACATGTTGCCACACCTGAAGAACTCCGAACCCCCGACTTTATTGGACAGCTGTGGTTCAGAAGTTGCAACCGCTACTACGTAACCGCTTGATCCGTGCGCAAGAGTTGCCCAACGTGAAGTGGACAGACAGTCTTGCAGCAAGTCTGAAAATGTCTACAAAGTTTCAACAATCAGAACGGGAAAAAAAAAAAGGAGGGAGAGAACCGCAATTTTCAAAAAATAAGGAAGCTATGCAGAACCCGAGACTCGAACTCGGCGCCTGAGCATGTCCCTGAGCAGGCATGGGAAGCTCAGATGTTAACCCCTACACCAGTTCTGCGATGACCGTTACAGAACCTGCAAGCGAGGCGGTCTATATAGCTGACGGAAACCATCGGCTTATGCTGGCTGCTTTGTGGATGGCTAAACTCAAATTGGAGGCAGGATTCGGCTGTTGGTCTTTCTGTCAGACATCGTACTTGCGCAGGTTGATGTTTGGCGGTTATGGTAGAGATGCGACGCTAGGTTGACAGTAACGGTAAAAACAAACAATTCGTGGGGACAATATCAATACAGTGACGAAGGCAGAAAAGAAAACAAAACTGCGAAATGGAAGTGTTTGCAGGAAGAAGATTTTTCAACAGATTTTCCCTGGTCTTGGTGTTAGAGCGTAGATCACCCAACCCCTGCCTCAAGGGGTCCCTGTCCCTCTTAACCCCGATTCCTTTCGGTGTTACTCGATTTTCGATCAGTCTGGTGGAAGTTTGCAATGCGATCCTCGCCGTAATGAGAACCTCGATTTATAATGATTCGTCTTTCGCTGTGACCAGAAGTCACGGCTTTCGCATCTTTCACTGTGCCAACAGGGTTTGCTTTGGCTCGTCGCATTTCACGGAGGAGGTTGAGGATTTCAGAATGCAATCAACGCCAAATCATTGCAGCCTCATATTTGGTATCTAATCTTCATCATCACCAGCGCGACGCTTGCCCTTTTTCTTTGCACCACCCTTGAAGTGCTTCTTGCCAGATGAGAGTTGGACGTCCTTAGGATCAACACCGTTCTCCAGTGCTATCATCGCCCGAGCTTTCCTTCCACTCAGGTGTTTCTGACCTTGCTCAGAGTACTTGTGGCTGAAGGGCATCTTGAGATGGCCAGTACCGCTGCTAGCACCCCCGAAGAAACCCTTGTCAAGCTGCTTAGTTTTAGGGCCGGCAGGGAGGACTGTGAGGTCTGAGGGGGCTGTCGAGATGTCATCGCCCACAAGGGACATGGTGTCAAGTGACCCCGCAAGTGCCGCACGGCGCTTCTCTGGGAGGTGAGCTGCGTCGTACAGCTCGTGGTTGAATTCAGGGCCGTCGACAGTATTGGGCGGCGGCTCGCAATATAGAAGCTTGCCGTTGACGTAGTCTTTCAGTATGTAACGAGCAGCTCTCGACTCGTCGGGCTGTCCCAGTCCCTGGGTCTGGAAACCTCTGGCTTTGGCATACGCGGCAAGCAACTCTTGTGCTGAGGGAATACCAGTTCCGCCCTCTTCAATCGCGCGAGTCTTGATGTTGATTCCATAGACTGCCTCGAGGAACTGCTTAGGGATTCTGCGAGTAACAAGTCCTGCCGGACCGGTGAACTCTCGCAACTGATCGATCGGCAGAACACCATTGCAAACCAAATCAGCCTTGGTGTTGGCGAAGTTTGGGAACACAAGACCGGGACAGTCACACAGGACAACGTTCTCGCTCAGGTGAATTGTCTGGAAGTGCTTCGTCTTTCCTGGGGTTGATGAGACGGATACTTTCTTGGCGCCAATAAGTGCGTTGATGGTCGACGATTTTCCTACGTTCGGGTATCCGACAAGACCGATTTGCAGCTTGTGACCCGGCTCTGCGTTGACGCCATTAGCATTTGACTCCAAGTTCACTCTCTTGTCCAACATACCGGCATTAGCGGGTGCGTGGCTGAGGAAGATGTCCTCAAGCTCCTCTACCGTCAAAATTCTTGTGTCCTCGTCATCAACTTCAACCTCAGATTGTGTGGTGTCAGCTCCGCCTTCCTCATCATCCTCATTATCAGAATTTGACTCTGGCACTTCAGCTTCTTTCGCGGCGGGCTGAGCTTGAGAGCTGCTGCCATCCTGTGGCTCTTCCGCATCTGAATCTGACTCCTCGTCCTCCATAGCTTCCTGAAGCTCCTTTGCGAGAAACGCGGAGAAGAACTTGTAGGCAATGCCGTTCTCCTTCAAGTGCTTGGCCCACATCTTCCGCTGGGTGAGCGTCAACATATCCGCCTTGTTGATGAGCAGAAGATTCTCCTTCTTTTGGTCAAGATCCTTGACGTAAGACTCCAAATCTTCAGACCTGAAGAGCAAGGGGTTTCGCGCATCAACGATTTGGACTACCAGGTCCGATCTCTCGATCACACGCCACAGTTGCCTCCAAACCTCGAGGTTTCGCTCGAACGGCGTCATGAGCAGATCATCGTTCTCCTGGAGCTCTGCAAGACCTCGGCGCCAGTCCAAGAAGCTCTCTCTTTCCTTTCTGTCTAGCTCTTCCCTGGTAGTAGATGCGTCCCACTTCGGTCTCCTCGGTACCGTCAGGCGTCCCTTGTGAGTCTTCTGCTTGCCAAGCACCGCCCTCTCTTCCGCTCCGGATAACAGGTACGGGTTCTTCTGGTCGGTGTGGATAATTTTGATGTTGTTCATCTTCTCGGCGGTGAAGTCCGTTCCCGCCAATTCTGCTGTCGCAAGGAATTCGTCAAGAGCACCTTGCTCCGTCACCGATCGCATCTTTACCCATGATGCTTCTTGACGTTCGTTCGTAAGGTACTAACGGCTTGAGAGTCAACGAAGCTCCCACTGAGGTTGAAAATAGTTCAGAGCTTACCTCTTCTCCTGTAGCGTGGTTCACTCTCGTGATTGTTGTTTTCTTCCGGTCTGAACCACGGCCCTTGCCAAAACGGTCATTCATAAGGGCATTACCCAGACCGACGGTGTTCTTGGACTTCGCGTGCACCATTGTCGCGATTGGGCCTTTCGTAAATGTCCTGAAATTAAAAGTCTCAAGGAAGAAAGAGAAATACCCGTGAGAGCAGCTTGTAGAATGAGTAATAGTAGAAGTGGGAGCCCGTCGCAACCAGCCTGAAGAGAATGGCTGCGCCCCGCTGATTAATGGTCTTCGCGGGGCAAAAAAGAGTCCCCCGCCAGTGAAAAAAAACCCTGTCTCGGGTGCTTGGACTCTTATCGATAAAGCGATAAGGGAAGGAAAAAATTACCCCCCATTCTCTTTTTTTGACCGACCGCTGCTGAGTGCGCATGCGACAGAGGGGCACCGTCCGTCCCACACCTTACAATCTTCGAGGACTGAGACCACCAACAAAAAGTTGTTCGCTGGAAAAGACGATAAATAGACATCATGGCGAAAGGAAAGCGCTTGTGAGTAGCCTTTACTTCAACAATATGGAAGATTCAACTAAATCTGTCCAGCGACAAGAAGAATGCGCAGCATTTCACCCTCGTTCATCGTCCCCAAAATGACCCTCTCATCCACGACGAAAATGCGCCATCAATGGTGCTCAACCCGATCCCTCAACGCGGAGGAGACAAGGGAAAACACTTGAGCGATCTTGCCTCTGACCTTGGCTCCGAAGCCGCCAGCATCCGAGACAATGAAGGCGAGGCCGCGGAGTACGGCATCTACTACGACGACACCGAATATGACTACATGCAGCATATGCGTGACCTCAACCAGGGCGGCGGCGAGGCGGTGTGGGTAGAGGCTTCGGCCACTGCCAACAAGGGCAAGGGCAAGCAGCAGCAGTCTCTCGAGGATGCCCTGCGTCAGATGGACCTGGAACACAAGAGCGAAGCCCTTCTTGATGCGTCTGTACTGCCTTCCAAGAACTTGCAGCGCTCAAACTACCAAACTCAGCAAGATGTTCCCGACGCTATTGCTGGATTTCAGCCAGACATGGATCCGCGTTTGCGCGAAGTCCTGGAGGCCTTAGAGGACGAAGCTTACGTGGACGAGGAGGACGATGACATTTTTCAGCAGCTGGCCAAGGACTCCCGAGAGATCGACGAATACGAATTCGAGGAACAGTATGACGACTTCGACGGCGAGGATGATGGCTGGGAGTCAGATGCTACAGCGAAGCCGCACAAGGAATACAAGAGCGATGGTGTACCTCAGCTGGTCCCCGCTGGGCCTGTGGAAGGAGAAGCGCTGCCAGAGCATCAGAACGAAGACTGGCTTGAGGACTTCAAGCAATTCAAGAAGGATCAGAAGGGCGGAAAACCGCAGGACAGAGCCGCTCCGTCTGAGTTGCAGTCCTCTATTTGGACTACAACAACGATGGGCGGTCGCAAGAAGAAAAGAAAGGGGGCTCTCACCAACCCGTCCACCTACTCCATGACTTCTTCGTCCATGGTAAGGACAGAACAGCTCACTTTACTGGACGCCAGATTCGACAAGATTGAGGAGGAGTACACGAGCGAAATGGGCGATGACATGGCTTCCATGTCGGAAGTGTCAACCGCATCCAGTGTCACCGGTCCTACCCGAGGTGATTTCGACAGCATCATGGATGACTTTTTGGGAAGCTACACCAAGCCAGGCAAGAGGACGAACAAGAAGAACAAGGCCCAAACCGGTCTGGAACAACTGGACGAGATCAGAAAAGGACTTGGTCCGGCTCGTCTCAGGTCGAAGGGGCGTGTCTGAGTATGAAAAGCTGAGGTCTAGATATCTGAGGAACTCAGCATCTAGACTGTAGAAACCGAGATACCCTTATTCTATGTCAAAAGGTGCATTGGATTATTTGTAATGAGCAACGACCCAGATTAGATTTCCTCGAATTTCGACGTTAACCAGCTGGTTGTCGTGATTCTCATTTTGCTATGGCTGCAAAATTATTGCTCGAATGTCTCTCAAGGTACCTTCCTCTAAATCTAGGGTGTGTGGTACTATCTTAAAACTACCTTACCTCAAGGTACCTCAAGGTCGGTCCACCTCAGTGAGATGAAATATGCGGGGCTGGGGCGCGCTTGACCATTCGAGCAGCGCGCCAAACCACGCGGCAAACGCTAGCCAGCTCCATACCAGTTCTCCACTTCAATATCGTATGCTTCGTCGCTTCCAGTTTGGAGACGTGCCGCGACTTAGAAATGACGTCGGTCTCCTTTCCTCCAAGCAGACCTGACAAAAGTAAATCGCTATTCGGAGGGTCGTCGTCTGGCGGCTTTGGAGGAAAGTCCGGCGAGGATCATTACGGTTTTGGCCTCGATGGAGCTGGCGGCGGTGGGAAGTGGTCGAAGCGCAACCTGAAGACTCAACCTCTCGAAATGACGACCCTTTCGACCAAGCGGAAGGGTGTCAATCCCTTCGACGGCGCGAGCTCAGACGACAATCGTCGGCGAAAGAATACGAAAACAAACGGTCACAGCGACTGGAAGAAGAAGGATGCGCAGGCGTCAGGCAACGCGCGGTCCAACGGCGCGAAAAGAAGCGCGAAAGGCCCCGGTACATCACAGTCGCGCGGTGGTTTTGGCTCTCAAAATACTGATGGTAATCAAGGAAACGAATCACCCGACTATGAAACCGACGATGCGAACGGCGAAGCGGATGGCGACGGTACGCCGTACTCCGATAAAATATTCGCTCAGCTGAGGAAGGACGGAATTGCGCCGCCAAAATGGCCATACGATCCGGGAAACACGAAGCAAAAGGCCGCGATGGCCAAGTTCAGGGAAGACTACAAGACATACCGCGATCGTGCTAGAACGTCATTGATGCGCGCCGGCTTGATTGACGACCCCGACAAACCTAAGCGATTAGAGGACGCGATTGTATTCAAAGGCATCTGCGATGGCATGTGCCCCGACTATGAGAAAATCACCCGTATTACCGAGTTCGATGTACAAGGCGCCGAAAAAGATTCCCGAACCACGTTCGCCATGACGTCGAAAATGGTGAAAAAGCTCGCCCGGTCTGCAGCTGGACAAGAAGCTCCCCTGCCTATGGACGTTAGATCTACGGCAGCACTCAGGAAAACACTCGACTACCTCATCGACGACTTGCTACAAACCGACGTAAATCTACCGACGATGCATGGCTTTCTCTGGGACAGAACACGTGCGATTCGACGCGACTTCATTTTCCATTCAACAATGACCCCTGAGGAAATGAAGGATCAAGTCTATTGTCTGG
Source organism: Colletotrichum agaves (assembly GCA_036785465.1). Classification (NCBI taxonomy): domain Eukaryota; kingdom Fungi; phylum Ascomycota; class Sordariomycetes; order Glomerellales; family Glomerellaceae; genus Colletotrichum; species Colletotrichum agaves. Next base: position 163,217 of record JAXISO010000033.1, on the reverse strand, counting down.
AAACTATAGCAAGGTTCCATGTTACCTCACTTCATTTGCTTTCACAGGAAGGTTTTACACCGGAGGACTTCTCTGAACAGCAGGAGATCGAACAACTGGGCAAGTCGCTGCTCTCATTAATGTTCGCTTACGACGACTGCAAGCCGCAGGGCGTGATCTGCGAAAACGAGGCCGAATTCAGAGCCTACCACTTGCTTTTCAGCGCAAACAAGCCGAACATTCTAGATGATGTTCAAAAGGAGTGGGGAGACTCTCGATTTTGGACCGATTCAGATGAGATTCGCACAGCGGTATCTCTTGTGGAAAGCCTGCAGAATACCGCAGATCCCCACGGCCCCTTGGGTTCTGTACCATCCATGGCAATTTCAGGCGACCATCGAACCTACTTCAAGATCTTGAAAAGCCGTCAGGTCTCCTACACTATGGCATGTTTTGCGGAGATTCACCTGGGCCAATTGCGTCGCTCAGCACTTCGGTCGTTGAAGAAGGCGTATACGAGACCCCGACACGGGGCAAAAGACATCACGCCTTCTGCACTTAACCGATTCCTTCACTTCGATACCGAATCTCAGGCCGTCGCATTTGCCGAACAACATGGCTTAAGATTTGTGGACGGAGAGTCGCCATCCGGAGAATTGATACAGTATTTGGACACCTCCAGTCGCATGACATGGCCGAGAATCCATCATAGCTTCTCTCATCAGCTCGTGGAACGTAAACGAGGAACACGCAGTCTTCCAGAAATCATGCATAGCACTATTCCCGATGAATCTTCAACTACCGAACAAGCGCCCTTTACATCGAGTAATGGCGGTACTTTTGCAAACGACTCCACATCCAAACCTGCTCAGAAGCATTCTCAGTTTGCAACAGATCCTGCACCTATGGGTAACGGGGTTTTCAAATTCCCTTTCTCGACCGTCCAGGCAGCCGCACCCACAAACTCCGCAGGAACACCGATGTTTGGTAAAGGTAAAGAACTCTTCTACCACTGTTCGAATCTTTTCTACCTTATATTACTCAAAAACCTCTTCGACATGATCCCCGCTTCCTTTCCCGAACATCGACTTTGCAACAGCTTCCCGAGAAAGGATATTGCTGTGTATATCAACAGCAACTACGGCAAACCGTCGGCAATAACTTGGAGGCGGTTCAGCAGACCACGAACGGTTGCGACTGGTGTAGATGTTGAAGCCAAGCGATCACTTGACTGGCAGAGAACATGGACCAGCAGTCATATCCGAGCCAAGCGGGGAACATGGATCAATGGAACGAATACATGCTAACTTCAGAAATCACAGCATCTGACGGTCCTCAGACAACGCCTGCGCCAAATAATCCATTTAAGAACCCCTTCTCGGCTCAAAAGTCTGCATTCGGCACCGAGCCGCCTTTCTCGGCAAACCAGACCTCTTCATCTTCAACGACACCCACTACAAACCCGTTCTCTGGGAAGTCAAGTCCTCGCGGGCAACCAGAACCAACGTCCACGAAATCACATTTTGGTGGTAGCCCTTCTACAGAACCAGGTCAACCAAATGGGACTGCGAAACCGCCTGAATCGAACTCTTCGCCATTTGCTTCCCCTGGATTTGGAACAGCCATGCAACAGAAAACCCTGGGGGCCATGCAAGCCACTCAAGCTAAGCCAACGGCACCCTCTACGAGTGCTTCTTCACCTGCGATCACTGTCACACCACCAACACCACAATTTCCGTTATCTGTTCCAGGCAGTATCTCGAAACCATCGAGTCCGTTTGCTACAGGGCCAGTGGTGAGCGCACCATCTTCAGGGTCATCAGCATCACTACTCTCTGGCATCTCATCTGGATTGCCCGCGACGGCACCGTTCGCTGCCACTAATCCCGGCGCGGACGCCACTACGCAGCCCGGTATCGAACAACCGCATTCAAGTCCCGTGCAAAGCCCTTTCAGCGGCCTTTCATCAGCAGCACAACAGCCGCCTTCCAGATCTCCAGACTCAGGGCTGCCGTCCACCCAGTCTCCGTTGCCATCGTTTACGTTTCAGGCAAACAAAGTGCCATCAACCAAGCCGACACCATCAAGTCAGCCCTTCCCAGCGGCTACTAATGCAAATCCTGCAGACGGCTCGGTATTCGCTCCTCCATCGCTTCCAAAGCCCCCAGTCACCGAGAAGCGCCCGCCGCAAGATGTAATGGGTGACTTTGCGAAGTGGTTCGTCACGGGTGACAACGGGTTGATCCACGAATTCGAGAAATACATCGTCGAACAGATTGTTTCTGAGGCCTTTGAGCAATACCACCGCGAAGAGGAGGAAAAGAAACGAAAAGAGGAGGAGGAGAAGGCTCTAGCAGAAGCCCGAGAGTTCCAAGTTCGCAACCTCTCTCTGAAGTATTTCTATCGATGGAGGGCGATTGCCAGAAACCTTCGCCTGAGCAAGATTCGTCGACAAGAGCGAGAGGACTTCAGGAGAGCGCAGCTGGAGATGCGGGAGGAGGAGTCCAAGAGAAAGAAGAAGGCCGCGAGAGTTGCCGAGGCGCGACGAAAAGCCCTTGAAGATCATGGCGTCGATCCCATTGAGGAATTGCGAGAAATATTGCAGCTGAAGAAGGGCGACGAGCCGACGGAAGACTTGCAAGCCGAGGCTGAAGCCTTGTTTGCCACGGGTATCTTGTCAGGCGTTACAGACGAGCGTGCGGCGGTTGCCAACGTCCTTCAAGCTCCCTCGGCCGCCGACTTTCTCGAAACGCCACCGCCCCTGTCACGATCGACAGCAAGCCTCTCACAGTCGGCGGCAGCCAAGCCATGCGGTGCGAAAACGCGGGCTTTGCGAGAAGAATTCGGCAACAGCAAAGGCTTCCGTAGGTCTCTTCCTCCCATGTCAGCGCACTCTTCGTCATCGCGCTTTACACCATCCGAATCGCCACAGAAGCGCGTTAGTAAAGTCTCCGATCGTTGGCGATTAAAGGCTATGGGGCTTGTCACCATGCCAGACGGCTCTGCGCTGCCGGAATCCATCGCGAACGAAATGCGCTACAATGGGAAACGGTACAGCGGCTTGGGCTCCTTCGGATTGGACAGGACCGACCGACGCAGTCGAAGCGTGTCTGCGGACCTCAACCATGCGGCCGAGGCTCGCCAACGCTTCTCTCAATCATTGAACGGCAACACCGCCGACATGCAAAGGCACGAAATCTCTCCACTTAGTAAGAGGAAGCGGTCTCAGGACGAAGACAGGGAAGCTACAACTGCAGACGAGGCCCGAGTCAAGAAGCGCCCGTCGAGCAATGCCGATGTCGAGAGGATTTTGCGGGAGGCACGAGAAAACCTGGAGTCGTTGAGGAGCTCGCGGGTGGATTTGGATGAAGGGGCGGTATGGTTCAGGGAACAGAACGAGATGATGCAGGCGGAGGAAATGAGCAGGGCCAGCTCACCGTGGGGGAAAGGAAAGAACTGAGGAAGAGAAATGCATCAGCAGAGGCGTTTAAAGGCTTTCCTCCGGGCGTGTGTGCGTGCGTGTGTTAATCGATTGATTGGGTTTCCATAGTTGTGTTTCCTTTTTACGGTAAAAATAACGGGGTACCAAATATCCATAGAAGAGACGGTTTGGATTGCCCTCCACGTCAAGTGTGTTTGTTCATGACACGGTCAACAGTTTTGCAATGCGATATGCGTAGTGGATATGCAATTGCTTGTTTTCCAATATTACTCCTCGAGGTCCTTCTGTATTGACAAAATAAATTTGCATTATCCAGTACTCCACGCTCACCGAAAAGGAAGAAAAAGAAAAAGAAGAAAAAAAAGGTTGCTTCACTCCATCATCACCTCTTCTTCGTCCCCGGCGGTGGCGGGAAAGAAGTCTGGATCTTCTGGCTCTCCACGGGACTACCGCCACCGAGAGACGTGATCCTCTTCGGGAGCGGTCTCGCCATGTCCCTCATGATGACAGGAATCGTCCTCGCCGGCTCTGTGGCGGGTAGGGAGTCTATCGTCGCCGTGTTCCGCACAGGGGCGGGCCAGCCGGCCTGGCTCAGGAGCGGGCTGACGGTGTTCGCCGACGTCGGAGAGGAGTACGTCGTCGTCGTCGTCGTCGTCTGCGGGCTGAAGCTCGCGGCGTAGCCCATGGACGGGGTCGACATGCCGTGTTCCGAGGGCACGTACGGTCTGAAGGAGATCAGCGGGGCCGCCGAGGTCGTGGACGACGGCGTGTAGTCCTCGGGCGACGACGACGACGCGTTGTGGCGTGGAGAGTGGGATTTCAGGGGCATCATGGGCAGAGCCGTCTTGATGCTCGCCAGGGGTAGGGCGGCGTCTTTGTGGCTCTTCTTGTCCGTCAAGCTTTTTGGGCTCGACATGATCCCCCGAAAGGGATATCCTGGTTCGTGCCACTCGTCTGGGGTTTCTGGGTACATGGGTTGTTGTTGTTGTTGGAAGTGGTGGTGGTGTTGGTGTTGCTGCTCCTGTAGCTGCTGCTGCTGCTGATTACGAGCCTTCTCCTTGTGCATTTCTTCTTCTTCGATGGACAAGAAGTTGGGCGTCTTTGGCGTCAGGTGCGTCTGGCATCGGAACGACAGCGAGGAGACTGGGCGGTGGCCTTTGGCGCGGCGGGAGAGCTCGGGGTTGATTCCCCTGCGCGCTCTGCGTTTGCGGCACTGGATGAAGATGCATCCCGCGGCGAGCAGAAGCGCCACGACGACGCCGGCCACGATGCCTACTATCGTCGTGACGGGGACGTTTGCGCCCTTGTCCTTTTCGGCGGAGGCTTGATCTTTCGGGTCGACGATGGTGATGACGCCTTTGGTGAACACCGACTGGTTGAGGCCGACTACTTTGCCTGGTTCTGGTCTTTGTTGACAACCTGCCCCCAATGCTACTAGGTCTTGAACGGTGTTAGGAAGGTGGGAAGGTTTGCGGAACAGTCGGCTTACAGTTCGCCAAGTAGTAATTTTCACCGCCGGCTCTGACGCAAGACAAACACTTGTCGTACGCGGAGCCGAGAATTGCGCCTCCGTCCGCGTCGCAGTACGAATACTGTCCAGATGAGGGGTCCAACTCCCCATCTGTCAAGGCGGTTTCGAGTCCACCGCAGGCAGTGGATGTCATGCAAGGGTTGGAGCCGACGCCGGTAGCATTTGGGTATCCAAAGATGCAGTAATCAAAGGAGTATCTCAGGTTGTCTAGATTTCGTGATTAGCCGCGGGTCGCGGGTCAAGCCTCACATACAAACATAATGCTCCTCCAATCACTCACATAAAAACCAGGACTGGTCGTTCTCGGTCCCCTTGACATAGTTGCTATCTTGTAGACAACTGACGCACTGCTGGAACTTCCGACCTGCGTTCCCGGTCTGGTACTCTCGGTCGACGCAGGTGATGTCCTCGTTACCCGTGTTGGATGATTTGGGGTCCGAGTAGTCGAGTTCGTTCGAGTCGAGGCAGAACGAAGCGCAGGGAGAGTCCGGCGTGACTTGCAGGCCTGCGACGTGCCTCGGGACGAGGGCCGTAGACAGGATGAAGAGGGCTTTCCGGACGGTCATTATGAGAGAGGAAAACGATTGTCGATGAAAGGAAAGTGAGATGCAAGACTCCAGAGCCGTGCAAATTACAATTGAGTAAGGTAGGACCAAGAAGTTGTCTCTCTCAACAACGTGACATTAGTGCAAAGCCGAGTTTGTACGCTGGCAAGTAGTACACACACACACACACACACACAAACACAAGAAAGAACAAGCTCACGAGAAAGAGAAATATCAATCGAAGAAGGCTGGTGCCTGGATCTGAGATGGTAATATACTTTCTCGGCCATGTTGATCGCTCACTTTTCGACAAGGGGGGTGCGGCTGCAGGAACATGTGGATTGGTAAGGTGATGGTCTCGAGTCGCCCACAGGACGCAGCAGACAGACCTGTAGGCAAGATTCCGAGTGTTCGAGAGTGGGGAGTGATGTGAACCAGGTCTCGCCAGCCGCGAGCCAACAAACCTAGAAAGCTCGAGACTGGTCTGGGGTTTTTGCCTCTGCCGCCCGTCTGCTCTCTCATCGACAGAGGGTGTGGTGATGTCGACCGCCCGCGGCAAGCCAATGAATGGGCTTGAAGCAATCGACTCTCTCCCCAACCCCAACTCAGAGAAACAGGAAGAGGTGATGAATCCTGGACGGAAGTCCACAAGCAGTATAGCAAGCTGCCGCTCAGCGACGTCCAATTCTTCGAGCCTCGACTGACAAACAGCGCACAACGCCAACACAAGCGCCGGTGACCCAGCACCTGCAGCAAGCAAACGGTGTGCCTTCGTGTGCGCTGCAACCTCTCAGGCACCGCTAACGGCCCCCCCCCCCCCCCCCGCCCTCCTTTTCTTCTCCTCAACCGGCCAACGAGGCTGCTCGCATGCGCCGGTGCTTTGCCAGATGTGGTAGTGCAGTACGTTCAATAGCGTCCCTTCCTCCACAGTTGTGTTGCCTGTGCCTGGGCGCTGGCGCAGAAGTGTCGGTGATCACGGCGGCTGCGAGATGCACTTGGGGTGAAAGTGATAGGGTCCCCCGACTTCGGATTGTCCAATCGTACCTAGGTGAGCGTTTGAACCTTTTGCCAGCCAGCCCTTTTCGATCTAGCCTAGGCGCTTACCGATTACTAACGCGCTGATCTAATACGGGCATTCTCCACTCAAAGCCGCGAGCTCGGTTCAGCAGTGTCGCCGTCTAGTATCCACTGCGGGACCCGTATGGCGGCACATCGTCCTCCCTGTCCATTCACCCTTGTATTTGACTTTACCTATTAGGGGGTGGGTTGGCAACCGTAACATCCCAGTTCCCTGCCCCCAGATCGTTTTAGGGAGAAGGAAAGGTTCAGTTCGATGCGAGACACCTCGGCAGTCTCTTTTTCGGCAAGTAGTTTCTTCATTTTTTTTTCCAGAACTCCAAAACTTGATGGCGGGTTCGCATCATTGCTGATGGTGTGTGTGTTCCATGGCAAGACGTTCGCCATCCGTGCTTGGTCAGAAACTCTACGACTCGTCGCCCTTGTCCAATTCGCTTGCTCGGTGCGACGGTCGCTTACAGAACTTCTCGCTGCGGCTGGTGCCGGATGAGTGTGATGCAATTGTTCTTCCTTTGATTGTCATTTGTCTCGTGATAACGACGGGCTTTCGAGTTTGCCATCGCATAATGGTAGTTTATCCCTCTCTCCCGATGCCCGCGATGACAGTTTCCCCCTCAGGATGCGAAGACAACAAAACACAATGTTAGACTTTCCGGGCTATGCATCTTTTTGTGTCCGCAGTGTGTGTCCAAACGCTGTTGCTCGCTGACATTCCTCCCGGGTAAGGATGCAATGAGATAAGAAAAAAAAGGGGGAAATAAATATATATATATATATATATATATATATATGATTACAGGAATCATGGTTTCCCTCTTGTGCCTCTTTCATCCTTCCATCGCCGCCGCTCAGCTGATGATGACATCTCTTCCGGTAACCGAGTACTGCGTCTGGTAAAGACACCTTCCCTGCGGACAGTTGGCGTGGAAGACCATCTGGCCTCCGCCAATAACGCTCGTTGCGCCACCTGGCGCGGTGAGGTTGAAGTCACCCGTCTTGAGAAGCATTCTCGACGCTCTCTGGTACGGGCCCTTGATGTCGCTGCTCGTGGCGTAGTTGACGTTGTACTTGTCCGTGTTGAAGCAGAAACTGCTGAAGAAGAGTATGTACAGCCCGTCTTCGGTGCGCACCAGGTCCGGCGCCTCCACCAACGGGCCGTCCGCCTCGGTCCTGTCCAGCACCTGCACCGGGTCGCCGATCTTGCTGATCCCGTCGGCCTCGACCTCCTGCATCATGATGGGCGTCTCGACGAGCGGCTCCACGCCGTTGTTGCAGTCGCCCCCGTTGCCGACGTTGTTCCCGTCCACCTTGTACAACACGTACCGCTTCTTGCTGGGCTCGTCGTAGAAGCCGGCGGGGTCGATGGCGCCGCCCTGTCCGAACGGGCATGCGAACGGCTCCTTGGTCGGCCGGTACGGCCCCGTGACGTCTTCCGAGACGCCAGCGCCGATGCAATGCCTGCCGCCGCCGTCGACGACTTCGCCGGAGTAGTACATGATGTAGGACCCGTTGCCTAGGCGCCTCACGTCCGGGGCCCAGGTGTTCATGTTGGTCGTCCAGCCGCCATCCGGGAGGGGCTCAGCGTCGAGCCATTCCCAGGAGCCTGAGATCGCGGACGCCTTGGCGACTTGGATGTTCTTGCCACTGCCGCTTGTCGCGAATGAATACCACTGACCATCACTAGCTTGAACGAGCGCCGGGTCTGGAAAGTCGCGGTTGAGTTTGGGGTCGATGGTCCTCCCTTCGTCTCTGCCGATGACGAAGAGGGGGCCGATTGGTTTGCTGAAGACGGGCTGAAAGCTAACCAGGCACAGGAGGCCCGTAGTCAGCAGTGATGTTGAAAACATTCCGGTCCGGTCTGGGGGTATAAGTACAAAACAAGAGATACAATCATATGAGTTATCTCAAAACAGACGACAAAAACACAAACAAATGAAAATGACAGGATCGCTCTTAGATCCAAGCAGATGAAGATGTCTGGAGGAGGGCAACGTATGAGGATCTTTCGCTTCTCGAAGAATCGACGGTCTAGGGTATTATCTTGTAAAACACTGAGTACACATTACTTCGTAGCAAGTGCTGCCGTCATAAATGTCATAGCGAACCTCTACAAGAATTAGGAGAAACCGGCATCGAGGTGCGTGCGAGCGAGGTCCTTCTTGTAATCAAGAAATCCCCGAGACGTGAGCTGGTTGAGGAACACCCTCTTTTTTCTCTTCTTCTTTAGGTGTTTCTCCTACACACACACACACACACACACACACACTAACATGACCCTTTACACACTCCACCCGCATTTGCAGTGGTAATCTCACATCCTTTGCATTGCACCAGTCGCTGAACTGGACTGGTGGGCTTGTTCCATTCACGTCAAAGCAGATGCTTGAAACACGTGGCCCGGGGGCGAGAAAAAGGTGAGGTGTGCGGTGTGAATGAGTGCGTGGCAGCGTCTTGCTCGACCGGATACCCGGCGGGAAGAGAAGAAGCTACATTAGAAGCAGTAGGTAGTTACCTTCGGGCCAAGGCCAAAATTTGCCTTGCCTGACTTGCTTTTGCCCAGGTTATGCTGTTTAAAGTTCTTTTCTCCTAGGGCTGGGCGCGCGTCAGACTTTTCGGCTCATAGCAACCCATGTTGCAGCTAACTAATAGCAGCGTGCGGCACGCAGCACGGGGAAATGAGTGCCTCCCTCGGAAGCATTACTTGCATCCGGAAGCCGGCTCCTGGTTTGTGGGGTTTGGAAGCATGGGCAGAGAAAATTTTTTTTGGAAAAAACTCGACTCCCGTTCGTCGTCGTCATGGAGGCTCACGAAGGGTCTGGCCCAGGTTGGCAACTGTGGACCGTGGTATCGGGGGTTTACCGGGGTGGACGGGGGATCTTCGACTGGCGGTGTCGGCCCCACTGATCGGGTATGTACGACGAAGCTGGGCACGAGGGAATGAGGCGCGACCGACAATTCGTGATCCTGGAGAGGGGCTGTGAAGAGGCACACCGTAGCACCCAAAAAGGGGCTATTGGGAAGCAGGAAAAGGCGGAGGTGACGTGCCGCCATCTCAGGGGACAGGAGGGCATTGAGGATCCGCTCCAGAGCAAATTATACCCGGTTGTCGTGGTTCTTGGTTGCATTATCCCAATTTCATGAGGCATCTAGGAGGGCGGGTGGCAGTCATCCTTGTTTCCATGGTTGTTGGCCAGCGCATGTGGCCTGAGACATGCTGGGTGACAATGCTACCCTGTCTTCTCAGGGAAAGCCTCTTCGGACGATGGACGGAACACGTATATTGTCGCTGTTTATGACTGAGATTCCAAACAGAAATCGTTCGGATGAGATCCACGCTGACTCGGACCCGACTGTGCTGCTGTCTGAAAACCCGCCGGGATACCGCCGGGACTATGCAAGTCGGGTTTTCAAGGGTTTCCGTCTTTCCGTCTCGACCTGCTAAAACATTGCTTCGTGACCATTTGTCTCCCATGTGAGAAATTTCGAACGGTCTCGACTTTTGTTTTGAACTGATGTAGCACTGTAGTTGCCACTTTCTTTTCTTCAATATAGGACCTATCTACTCCTATCCAGCCAGTCCGTACTATGTTCAAACGGGGAAAAAGAGAACCAAACGCCACTTGCCAAAGCCAATTTTATGGTACAACAGCCAACCGCCGACTATTGTCAACAAACACTTGGTATCGAGCCAGTTGAGGGAAGATGCAGCCCAGCACAGCTTACTCGCTGTCGTCATCATCGTCAGCTCCACCTGACTTGGCAGCCTTCTTTGCGGCCTTGGCTGCCTTCTTCTCAGCCTTTCTACGCTTGCGCTCCGCACGCTCGTCAGGAGTCTCGCCGTCGTGCTTCTTGCGCTTCTTGTTGTCCTCCTCGTTGTTGGCGGGCGTCACCACGGTGTTGGTTGAGATCGTCTCGACGATCTTCTGAGGGGTGGCTGGCGCAGCCGATGCAGCCGCATCCGCAGCCGCCTCGCCGGCAGGGGCGCCAAAGTCCTTGTACTCGGACTTCCACTTGGCAGGGGTGGCCTCGTTCGGGCGTCCGAACTTGTCGAGCTTGCCATCGGCCTTCAGCTTCTTCTTCTCAGAAGCAAGAGGGCCAAGTCCCCATCTGCGAGGGTACAAGTCACGCTCCATGATGCATCTCTTGACCTTGGCAACGACGCCGTGATCTACAATACGAGTTAGTGGTCGGTCTATATGCATGGTGACGGAGTACATACCGCAAGTCGACATCTCAACGGTGGACATCTGAGCAATACCAATTGCGATAGCCTCGCCCTTGGTAGTCATGAGAACAACCTCATCGTGAACCTCAATGGCCTCCTCTGTGCAGGGTATCAGTATGCTAGTCAATCCCAGTGACATCCTTGAAGCTCAACTCACCGTATCGCAACAAACCGGGAAGCATAAGCTTAGCACCGTAGCATACAGCGTTAACCTAGCAGTATGTCAGTATCAGATGCAACGATTGTCGTGTGCCAATGGGTCTAAGACACAGCCCACTGAGTCGCATCGGCCGGTGAGAGATGTTCGGTTGCAATGAGTGACTTACAGCACTGTCCTTGACCACGACACGCTTGTAGCCAGTAAGAAGAGTCTCCAGAGGAGAGATGACCTTACGCAGGTAAGACTCATCCCTGGTGTTGTCCATGGTCCACTGAGCATCGAGCACGTCGTGAAGAGTGACCATTCCCTTGGACTCATCCATGGCTCCACTGCGCACTCTGCGGAGCTCTTGCATGTGACCACCAACACCCAACAAAAGTCCCTACTTCATGTAAGCAATCGGAACAAGGTGGAATGATCGTCTCTTGATGCTACGTACGAGATGGACGCAGAGGGTACGGATGTAGGTACCGGCCTCGCAAGAAACCCAGAAGACACCGAGGTGACGATCCTTGAGTTGCGGTCAGCTATGATTTCAGAGACAAAAGTGGATCGGCTCACATTGTCGAACTCGATGAGCTTGGTCTCGTAGATGGTACGGATACGCAGCTGACGCTTGACCGCAGAGATCAAAGGCGGGCGCTGAAAGAGGGCACCAGTCAAAGCTAGATGACGAGTCAAAATGATGTCGGCAGTTGCGATCATGTTGAATCGAACTCACTCTCGAGAGCGCGGGCAAACTGAGCCTGACCGCCGGGAAGCTTGTCGTGAAGGCGAATGACGGCAACATACTCCTTACCAGCACCCTGCTGGGACTTGACGAGTCTGGTCGCACGGTCGACGCTGCACGAGAAATTTTGGTCAGTCGCAATTTCCCAAGGATATGCGCGGTTCGTCGGAACTGGAAGGCTGCTACTAACCAAACAATCAAACAACCTGATAAGGTTAGCAAAACACGTTCAAGACGTCAAAGGTGGATCGGGACGCTACTCACCAGTAACCTTGGGATCAAGGGTACCGCTGTGACCAGTCTTCTCAACACTGCACAAAGATCAGTTAGCCAAAAGCTCCTCATCCGAACCGCAGGCTCAGTCAAAATCCAAGCATGAGGCTCCCTGAATCGTTCGATCGTGGTTCTCGTTGGCAAGCTGACGGCAATGGCAGTTCCCGCGATGCTTGGCACGGGCGTCCCAGGGCATTCCATGACGGTCGCATTTCAGCATGGCTTCCCGCGAAGAGTTCTCAAGCCGGTATGCAAATCAATGCTGGCCGTCTTTGCCTTCATAGCCTCGCGAAAGGCGCTTCGCCGCGGCAGACCCATCGTCACGCTGGGATTGTTCCCACGTCGTACGGTCATCCTTGTTCGTTTCGCAAAAGTGGTCGGCCAGGTGCCCGCCGCAATTGTGATATCTGCCCTCATAACCGCCGCTTGCCAACAGTAGAAACCAATGCCATCGACGTAGGTTCGATTTCGAGGAGCATCGCCGAGATGCGAGTGTCATGGGGCGGGACGGAATCTGCATACCGGAGTATACGCTTGACCCAAGCGACAACCTCGTGGGAAGAGGGCTGCGCACTAGTTAGTACATCACAACATCAGAAGCGATGATTGGCAAAGGCACGTACGTTAGAAGGCTTGTCGAGGTTGATGACACCGGAGGAGATGTACGACTTGATGTCTCTCTTCAGAGGGCTGCATCCTGCCGGAATGGGGGTGAAGTGACCCGTCCGGACGAGAACTGCAGACCGGTCAGTCGCGCGTTCAATCTACACGAGCGCAAGTATGCACTCTGTGTCCAAGAGGAGGATAACTTGCGCTTGTCGTAGTTCTTGAGCAACAGAGGCCAACTGCTTGTGTCCAGCTGGGGGACAGAAGCCTGAGGCTTGATGGAGAACTCCTCCTCCTCGGTGTGCTTGACAATTTCCATGGCCATTATGCCGACTTAATCCCGGAACGACAGGAACGCGTTATACTTGGGAGGAAGGTGTCGGTGGTCGTTGGGCGTTTGCGGCAGGTACTCGCGAACGTCCAAGAGGAAGGTCTCGTGGTGTTCAGGACTTGATGCTTCCGAATCCAAATTTTTTTCTCTTCGCTGTGGGGGGAGCTTCCAAAAAAACCACTGGACCCACTATGTGGCGTAGCGTAAAGCCATTGAACGGGCGTCATTGGCTGATCCATAGTGGTTAGCCACAGGACCCAAGACGCGACTCGGTACCTAGGTTTCGTTCCGCCTCAGGAACATACCTAGCTTTCTTGTTCGGGAGAAAAACATTGTCATGCGGAGCTATTGGTAGTGTAGTCCCTTCGAGGTAAGACGTCAACATTTTGAGCAAGTCGTGATCGCAATTACGAATTGCAACTTGTTGCATTCGATTCGCAAAGCTTGCAGATGTTTGCACTGTCCTCACTAGTACAAGATCATTCGGTATCGTTCAAACTCCAAACTCCCGCTAACATCAATCTCCATCAAGAGCGAAGGCTTCTCAAGCTACATCACACACAGCCCCGCCCTATCATTCGAAAGACATCTCCATATCATGTGTATCCTCTCCTCAAATCATCCTCCGTCAGCCCATGGTACGCAGTTGGGTCGTGTTCCGCATACATCGGGTGTGCTGAGTGCTGCAGGATGGGTGGGCTGGGGTGCCGCTGTCGCGCGTCCCAGTGGCCCTCAACCTCCCTCAACTCATAGGACTCAGATCTGCCTTTCCCTTTGTTGGAGTCATCCCAGTCTTGCTGTGCACCGTCGCCACCCACAGCAATGCCGATTTCTAGCTGCTGACTCTGCTGCTGGCCCTGCTGCTGGCTGTGATGGCTTGCCCCGTTGGTCGGCCAGTGCATATTGGGCGCCTCCGTGCCACTGACCGGGCTATTGTATTGCGAAGAGTATGGCGAGAAATATCTCGGGAAGACCTTCTCCCCTTGTGGACTCAACGGAGACTCGTCCCAGCCTCGTGACGGTCTGGAACTGTTTGGCGTGTCATCCCAGCTTCGCAGCGGTCGTTGGCTGAGAGGAGTGCCGTTCAGCCCGGCGACGTTCAGCGGCGACGGCCAACCGACGGCGGGGCTCTTTTGCTTCATCTCAAGCCTCTTCAGGAAAGCTCTCCTCCTTCTCTTGCCGTTCCAGACGATGCAGAAACCAGCTACGCCGAGAATGAGAAGTACACCACCGATTACAATCCCGACTTTGGCGCCTAGAGAGACGGGACCGTTGTCGTAGTTCGGAACATACGTGTTCGTCGGGGTTGGATCAGTCACGTTGACACTCGTCTTGGAGAATGGCGAGCCCTCGACGGACACAGTCTGTCCGGGGCCGGGTTTTTGCTGGCAGCCGGCGTCCAAGATAGTTATGACTAGAGGCTTGTCAGTTTTGGGGGTTGCATTTCAAGCCCGTGGAACATACAATTGGTCATGTAATGATTGTTACCCGCGCGGAGACATGCGGTGCAGCTGCCAACCATGTTGTGGTCCCAGTTGGTGCAGTAGCCATACTCGGTGCTGTTGGAAGCTAAATCGCCATATTTGATGGCGTTCTGCAAAGGCTCGCAAGCGGTTCTGTCTCGAGAGTTACTAGGTGGGACCAGCGACGCCATTGCACGCTGACATTACCTCGTGAGACACGGGCTTGACCCCACGTTGGGGTTTTCCGGAAAGCCATAGACGCAGTACGAAACTGCATATCGGAGGTTATCTAACCAGTATCAGTCTCGATTCTTTCTTGAATTGGCACATGACGTACAAAGGAGCCATTGGGTGTCTGTCTGTGTTGTGGTCGCGTAGTCGCTGGTCAACTCGCAGGAGATGCACTGCTGGAAGACAGAACCGGCGGCACTTCCCGAGTAATCTGTTTCTTTACAGACGAGGTCGTCCTTGGTGGTCGAGTCGAGCACGTTGCCGCAGAGTGTCGCGCAAGGTGAACCGTTGGCCACGTGGATAGCCGTCGCGTGGCCGACCCAGAGGCCGAGGGCGGATATGGCGCCTGTCGCAAACCTCATCTCGGTATATCTTCGGTTCTGGAATAATTGCGAAGTCTCAGATACTCTCCCAATCGCCAGAGACAAAGTTATAGTCCGGCAGTCGTCGCGTTAAGTATCGAATCCAGCGGACGATTTCCGGTTTGCAGTCAAATGCTGAGGGGCAAATCGCCAGTGTTACATGCCTACGGGAGTAAGATGGGGAGTCCGAATCGTTGCGCAAGCTTACGTGCGGCGGAGTAAAGGAACGACAGATGCGATAATTGACGCTGTCAGGAGGATACCACGATGTGACGAGTTCGCGATCTAAACCACGGTATGCGAAACGGCGCCTCATATGTGTTTCGGTGTTTGCGAGAGAGAAGATGGGGGCACATCTGTGATTGTGACGAGAGACGCAGCCACCTGCATCTCCATCACTTCGTTGGTTCTTCGGAGCGTGTGATTGGGGTCCGGAAGAAATGGGGTAGCACGTCGAATGGCCGCCTGTACAGATACTGTGCGCGCACATCGCCCTCACCTTGGAAGGAGAACGGTGAGCCTTGTCCTCGGTGTCTGGCCACTCGACCAACAGATGTAGCCAGGCCGCACCAACAGCGTCAGTCCCCTGTTCGAACTGTAAACTGTTCGTAGGTAAGCCTGAAAAAGTCGAGCTGGACAGGCCAGGTCTGCAATCCCACACCGCTGGGGACTTGGCAGCTGTAACCGGGCGCAGGACGGTTGGGAGTCGTGAGGGGTATAATAGAAGAAGATGTTTGCTGTCGTCGTATCTCGCGGCCTCCTACATCCAAGTTGACCCGTCTTCTTTTTACACTCCACTGTAGCGCCGTGGTGGATGGTGGCGTGCAGAGAGGTCGCCGGCCACAGCCACTGAGCATGCAACGACCCCGGGAGGCAAAGAAGCTAAGATGCAAGAATCCCTGTTCGAGTTCACACATCAGCAACCTCTTCGGGCACCACTACCCATCTTCGTGTGCTGATTGGACAATTGCCAAGCTTGGAAGAGACCTGTTGGACAGCCTAGCGCCCTAAGAAGACCAGAAAGCAAGGCGTTCCTGGCTCCCGCATTGGTCCGAATGCCACCCTCCTCCACATCAGCGCATGAGCAACACGATTGTCGTGATCAACTTATTGGAACAACAGACAAACACGGTCTTCGGGACACTTTACCACATGAGGTACGGAGTGATCCGACTCTCAACTCATTGACATACCTACGACTCTGACTGTTTCCCTGCTTCCGTCACACTCTGCCGCAGGCGCGGTTGTCGGGTCGGCTATCCAATGTAGTCTTCGTTTCCCCGGATTCATTTCCTTTTGAAGTCAGTCTTGGCGATCTGGCAATGTCTTGCCTGCGGTTACTAGCATCACGGCTTCGCTAGGTGAAGGTCTTCAGTATAGTATATTCCCACGCGGGCTCCAAGCGTCACGCATCTAGCCCACTGAAAGAATGTCCTCCATATTAATGAATATACGGCTGCTAAGCTCCATGGTAAGAGTAAATTGTAGTGCATGTTTGAAGGCTTCCTATTTCTCATTAATGAGAAACTTAGCCATGTTTCGTAGTCAACCTCATCCTTCGTATCATTCCTTAATATCTTCCTCCATTCAATCATGATACCCTTCGTTATCCATGCTTTCAGTCAAATGCTCTTTCCACCTCTGACCGAGGTTCCATACTCCCGCTGACAAAAAGAAATTCGAGAATGGTATATGCTAGAATGTGAGTTCAGTTGTATCTAAGTTGCAATGGCCCGCGAGGCATCTGGGGTGGGAGTGGTGCCGACGCTTCCGTCCACACAAGCCAAGTCGGTGAGTTCAGCAGGCAGTTCTTGGGCAAGTGTCTTCCCGTTGTCGCCGACATCTGTGTCGCGAATCGCAACCAGTGCTCTCGGCGTCTTGGGGTCCAACATGGGTGTGGACGGTGATCGGCTTGAGATGGAAATTGTCTCGACTGTCTCAGTGAGAGAGCTTGCGTCGCTGGGATTCTCCGACTTAATGCCTGAGAACCTCGAGTCGTTTGCCGAGTTGCTAGTAGGTCTGGTTTCGGTGTCTTCTGTGCCGGTGACTGCTGCCGGGGAAGACATTGATCGCCCAGTGTTCACATCGGGGGACAGTCTGTGTCCCGAGGATGAGGAGGGATCCGGGGCAGAGCCGATTGAATGCCGTCCGTGGACAGGACATGTGGTACAGACGACCGTTTCTATCCGAGCAAAGTTCGGCTCCGAAGCAGGGGAATCAAGCGGAGGTTGTGATCCAATAGAGTCTTTTCTGTCACGCTCAATCCGGCTCAGCTCTTCCGGGACCTCCTCTTGAGGAAGAGACGGATCGTGCGGTGTCATTCTCGGTGGTGAGAAGTTTGAGGCCGGCTGCCGGCCTCGACTGGCAGCACGAGAAGCGGGACGAAGCACGGCCCGATCTCCGGTAGCCGAACTCCTAGAGGAAGGCCGGATTTCCGCAAACGAACCAGCTCTAGCGTGGTGGTTCATGCGAGACATGGGTCGCTGAGGTATGGCTTTGTCTGAAGACGGGGCGGCAGCACGTCGAAGTTTCTCGTCGCTTAGAATGCTGGGACTCGCACCGATGAATATGGATGAACGACTATCGCTAAGGCGACTTCTGCTGCAATTTCGAGATTTCGGCGAAGGGGGTCTGTCGGGATTGGGAGTTCCGGCTTCCTCGGTCACGCCTCTGCTTCTTGATTCAGCTCTCTGAGAAATGGACTCAAGTTGCTGTGAGATCGCATTGGCATTTTCTCGGTATCCCAGCGCCGAGTCGGAGCGGTCATGGTTTCGAGATCTACTGGCATTCCGAGACTTTGGAGATGACGGACGTACTGGCAATGGATCCTGAGAAGGTGTTGGTGTATGGCCAGCTCTCTCGGTTGGAATATCCCCTGATCGAGACTTGCTAGGGTTGCTTGCTTTGCCGTTCTGGGACGGCGTGCCCTTCCTGTCCACCGAGATCTTGTCGCTGTCTTTCCTCGCGCTGCCTGCTGTGACTGTCGTGCGCATCGAAGCCGAGGAATGTACGCGCGGCGGCGGCGGCGGCGGAGTTGAGTGAAAAAGTGGGAAGTGGAAACTCATCGTCCTTGTCTCGTCTGGTTCGGCCACAGCGCTCAAAGGCTGCGATTCCATGGGCGTCTTTAGAAGACTATCTGATGGCCGCCAGAAGTAGCGCGGCTCCAGTGGCGACGCATCCTCAAATGGAGTGATAGGGGTGAACGGCATGTGCGTGACTGAAACGGTGCCTCCGTAAATTCTTTTTTCCGACTTCCTCGTGGGATAACCACTCAAGGGGGCACCGCTGTGAGGATATGGCGTGCTGTCCTCCGGAGGACGCGGGTTCGATGTGACAGTCGCGACCGAGACATTCGAGGCGTTGGAACGCACAGAGTCTTCCGATTGGACCGACTGTACTGAGTTGACAGAATGAACTGAGCGAGTCGAATGACCACTCAAAGGTATGGGACTCGCAGACTGCCAGGCTTGAAACGGCGGGGACTGAGGAATGACGAGCTTCGGTCGAATGGCCATGGGGGTGGGGCTCGGGGCCGTTGGTGTAGGAATGCCGGGACTCTCCCCGCCTGGAGAGTGAGAACCCGTCGAGGCACATGGGATCTGGATCTTCTGCGGTACCCTCGCATGTTTGGAACTGGGCGGTTTCTTGGTCGAACTTTGAGCTGTTCTCGTCGACTCTTGGGACTTCTGAGACCTTTGTGAGCTCTTTGACCTTTGCGAGCTGTTAGACCGCTGAGACCGCTGGGAGGTTTGAGAGCTCTGTGACTTTTCGGATGACACAGAGGCCGCCGAGGATTTAGCAGGCGGAGATGTCGGTTGAGTTGGGGTATGCGTAGAGAAGCCTTGTTGTGATGCTCCACCCCGAGACGCCGACGCAGGAGTCGAAGCGTCAGGGGCATTTTCGCGTTGCAACTCGGAGTGAACAGCCGATGGACGCTCAGGCTGCGGGCGGTAGACTAGCTTCGCGTAGGGAGGGTTGTTTGTATCGATGACGAGAAGCTCCTTTTCACCACGGCCAAGAAGGCCGTAGACCTTGACTTCGCCATCCTGAATTCCTACAACAGCACTGGTACCAGCGTAAACCACATCATCCTCGGTGCCGGTACGGTTACAGAAGACAATGATGATCTCGTCGTCGTTCTCAGCCCGGATGAGAGGCTCCAGGCGGGTGACCCAGTAAGTCAGCGTGTCCATGTCGGGTTCGTTGGGCATGCGACTAAATAGACGGCCATCTTCGCGGGTCATCCACGCCATCGAAACGATGACGAGGTTGGACTCATATTCCAGGATATGGAACGCGAATTCGAATGCATGCCATGGTGCTTGAAACTTGTAGGGGCTGCCACAGATCAGTATAAGAATCCAGGGTCGCGCGTTGGTAAACTCACTTCAAGTCCATGCCTGAGATGATGTCAGCATATTTTCTCATGATAGGATCCATCACTCAACTTACAAATACCGATAGAGGTGTTTCCAAGACCCGGGATCCAGCCCTCGTAGAATCCCTTGTTGCCCTCAAGTGCCCACGTCTCATCAGTGTAGTAGAGAAAACTCTTCCTGTAGTTCGCTATCGTCTCGCCATCTCCGTTCACCACAATGGCTGAATTATAGTACTCTGGGCCAGTCGGCCACTGATTGGAGACATCGACCTTCTCTGGGTATCCCACGACCACATTACAGTTGTACTTGAGAGCAGTCGTGCGGGCCCACAAGGATGTGATTCCCGACCCTGATGGCTCAAGATACGGCGAGATGTGCTGCAAAGACTTGAAGTTATATCCTGCCAGGCATTAGCTCTGTAAAGGTAATAACGTCGATACAATCGTCGAGAGGAGCTTAGCGCCATCTATTTTGAAACTCGCGCATGGGAGTCAAGGTGTTGTGCTTCCGACGACACGGTAGTAACCCTTACCTGAGAAAGCCAGCTCAGGCAATACGAGCAGATCAAGGTCATGCGTATCTGCCTTGCTCAATACCGAGTCGGCGCGGTTGAGGTTGTTGTCGATATCGCCCACCTGCGGGGCGAATTGGAGGCAGCCTATCCTCATGTTTGCGCGAGGTTTGCGAGGAATTGGAATACACCGTCTCCGACAGTCCTCGAACGGTCGCAAGTCTCACCGCGTAAGAAAGCAGAAGAAGGCAAAGTGTTACAGAGACATCTAACATATGCTGCGACTTTGGCGAGTCCGATCGAGCGAACGAGGTGGGGAGCAGTGGTGACACGGATGAAGAGAGAAGAAGGGCTAGCGCGAGCTAATCTATGAAACCTCGTGGGAGAAGTAGTTATTTGGGGGCGGGGTGGACAACAGACAGACAACCACGGATGGACGTGGAAGTGTGTGGGAAGGGGAGATAACCCATAGATACATACGTTCACAGTGTTGCAGGCGAACTGACCGTAAATCACGGGGGACCACAGGGGGCATCGCGCCCGCGATCACTACTCCAGTTGCCTGCCTCCTGAACTATCTTAGCAACCAATTGTTGGTGAAGTGTTGGTGGTGATGAAGCGCGACCAACAGGATTGCGACGTTTGCCGCTGTCAGCATGCAGGGCCAGGGTTGCTCATGAAAGGAGCCAGTTGGTAGCTGCAGCCACTCGTCACTCACTTCCACCCTACACTACAGCCCGCCCGCACGAAGCACAGGCCACCGCCGCGTCCTTCCACCCCACTGGAATTGCTGGGACGTGGAATCCTTCCTTCGCACGGTGCGCCTTTCGCGACGTACGTCTCACTGTCGGGGTCGACTAACCCCATCGCCAGCCAGCCAGCCATCTATTCCGTGCATGCAAACGAAGCGACAGGGCGACGAGATCAAGCGAGGCGCCGGCCACCTGAATGGGAGATTGTCAAGCCTATGTCCCGCCAAGATCAACCCCGGTTGCCCCAGCAGCGTCCATTTCAGCCGTTCAACGAGTGAGGATATGAGCGGACTTTGTCAACCTCCTACGTGGTATACTATTCTCAATACACTGTGAACCAACAGCATAAGAAAGCGGATCAGGCTGGCCACTCGCATAGGAACGACACGAAGCAATCCCGTCACCTGTCCTGAGTCGGGCGTCCTCGTTCACAGCCCAAATCAATAGGGTATGCATTAGCACCCGGGTCGACAATCACTTCCCATCCCCAGTTCTGTCAGTATCGCAGAATCGCACCATGGCGGATCATATTTGGTCTGAGGCTGAAAGAAGACAGATAGAGATGGATCATGTAGATGTGAGGGAGCACCACATCCTCGGCCATCTCAACCAATCTCTCGGTGTTTCCTCACATCCCAGGCTACAGAATGGAACAACAGGATTTGGGTGTCACGCAACTGACCGCAGCCGCCTAGGCACATGGGGAAAAATAACCCGGTCTTGTGGACCATAAGTTACGGATGGCCGAGGTGAACCTGGCGAGGCAGCCGCGGAGCAAGAGCGGAGTCCGAATGATCTGCAAGGTTGGTGACTGCGAAAGCTGTCTCCTGCGTGGCCAACAGCCAGCAAGGGGTGGCTATTTGTCTGCACCAAGATTCGGTCACGCTCTTCGCGGATGTTTTTTTTTTTGTGTGTGTCTGTTTACCACTTCATCCAACGCATATCGCATTGGGTCCCTACCTAGCCCGACTGCAAGTCACTTGAGTGGTTTAACATGCCGGTCGAGACCTGCGACAAGGACCATTAGCTACCTTAAGAGCCAATACCGATTTTACGGTTCCGGTGGAGAAACAATGACCGACCATTCGCCCCAATACCCGAGCTAGTCATCAGTGCCTGTCCAGTCGTGGCAGCGGCAGCGTCAACTTCCCAACGCACCTCTTCTTCGAGTTTGCAGGCGCGTATCCGTAAGTCCACCAACAATAGATGTCATCCTGCATTTCCGCCTTACAAAGCCACTGGGCAGAAGAATGCCCACTCTCCAAAGTCGGAAAGCCAGTGTTGCCACCCTGCCCCGGACCGAGAGTGTTTTGTCGAGCCGAAAGCGACGGAACTTCGCTCAAAGCCAACAATGTGAAACACATGAGCGCTCCGAACGTCGAGGAAAGTAATGTTTGTACACAAGCACCGATTTTTTTCGAAAGACCATGCTTGTTGGAAGCATGGGTTTCTCCTAAAGGTTTGTTCTATTCTCTTCACCGCTGGAACACACAAGAAAATCCTCCGACAAAACGCGCGGTAAGAATCTGCATCAACCATTGGACAAAGCCAACTACATAGCTTCATCCGCCTGCCTCCGATTTAACCTGGCTCGTCGGAGAAGCCGCGCAGCACAGTCCCAACCCCGTGGACTGGGACAATGTTCGGAAATACCCCTAAATGTCCTGCGGCAAGTCCTTCGTAGGGTTGGGTCCGTTGGTTCCAAGCAGCACATGCGTGCTGACGTTATTGAAACCAAACCAGGCCTGCTTTCGCTGGCTTTGGCTGTGAACTTGTCAGCTTGGCACCTTTAAGAGTTGCGGTGGCTTCTTACTTCACCAGAGTCATGACTGCCTCATCCGTGGCTTCATTGTGGCCCCAGGAGACAGCCCAGTCGCCGGGACCCTCCAAGCATCCGCGGCCGAAGAAGCTCTTGGTTGATGTCCCATCAGTCTGGACGACCGGGATCTGAAGAAAACAGTACTCTCCTCCCTCACTACCACTTTGTATGAAGAAAGATATGACGATCGTCTCTGTGGGCATTCCCTGGTTGACGACGTCTTCGCAACCATCAGCAATTTTTTCAGGGGAGTTTTGAGACCCAAGTAACTTACATCTTACGACGTTCTCCAGCTGCCACTCAGAGGCGCCTGCTAGACTTTCATGGCGATCCTCCGTTGAAACACTCCGCTTCACGGTGATTGGGTGATGGTAGACCTTTGATATCTGAGGCTGAGCCTCGACGCCGTCGACAAGCGTGTCCTCTCTGTAGGAAAACCAGGAGATCAAGTTTCTCTCGTCGTTGATGACGGACAAAGTAATGAATCCAAGATCGTTCCAGCCGCCATTGATGCTGTACTCGGGTGCCTCGGGACACTTGGCAAGAGAGAAGCTAGTCTGGTACGCAGGCTGGCCATCGGCCTTGATTGTGAAGTTGCATCTCCTGGGCTGCTGCGTAGAGTGTTCGGATACGAGAAAGCCGTAATCACACGCACTTTGGTCTGGGGCGCACGCACGTCGAAAGTGCGAAAGGATCCAGTCTTCGGTATTCGAGGCCTCTATAGGCTCAACAGGTGCGGCCAGCACCTGTAAGGCGAGGCTGGCGATAACGAGACAGGATCTGAGAGACATGTTGTTGTGTATCCTGCTGTTTATGCTTCTCAGGATTTTGTGATATTCTGACGATGACCGACAGGAGGTTATTGACCCATATGGAGGTTGTGAATTGCGTTTCTTATATTAATCATTTCAACGGGGTCAAGGCTGGTCCAGTTGGGTAGGTGATAGAAGTCTCATGTGCGCAACACGTGTTTTGTAGCATTCGTGATCCGCAAACCACTCAGAAAGGGTCCGTAATCCATCAGATTTCAAATTTCAGAACTTTCTATCCCATGAATGTGAAACCCAAACCACTCCTCCTCGTGGTGATCGTGAGAGTGCACGGTCAAAACAGAGTCGTACGCCTGCCAAACAGACCGAAACTAGACCGCTTGTACGTGCCGAGCTTTAGCTTAGGACTCCGGCATCTCAGCAGGGATGGGTTGTTTTCTGGGCTTGATATTACCACTTGGAAACATGAGAGCTGAAGTTGAGGTGACATGCTCGTATTGGACATCAACTGACAGGATATCTCAGGTACGAAAGAGATGGCAGGCCAGAGTCAGGAGCGAGAAGCTACAGACCAGATCGTGACATGAAAAATATAGCATGAGAACAAACTGCTGATCTTTGATATCACGAATGCCCCTTCACGTGACCCGAGCTTTAGAACAGGACACTCCAGAGGAGTTGAAACAGCATCTCGAAATCCTCGGTACCGTTAAGAAATACGTTGGGCAGAGGTGATACCGAGAAATTGGGCAGCTTTAGCGGTGATTGAGGGAGGAAGAACACGACCGGAGCTAATTTCAATGACTGCAGGTCCTTGCGGTCTTCATTTGTCTCCCTGAGTCCCAGCTGTCCTCCTGCGAAATGCCAATCGAGAAAATCATGCAAGGACCCGGCATTAACAACTTGTGTTCGTGCGGCCGATGGTGCAGCCGGCGGTAATTGGGCCCGAAAACTGATCCATAGTCCTTATTGGAGGGGAAGTACGGTTCCGAGAAACTACAAGTTGGCAAATTTTGTGTCCAAATGATGCTCGTCCACGGGTAGAAAACAAGACCTGAGACTGAAGCGGGCACATTGTGATAATCATGGCTTTGGCCTTGTGCTACCAAACCGGCGAAACGAGGGTAGGGCAAACCATCAACGGGATCCCACAGCGCTCAAGGATGACAGAGTGAGGTAAGGAGACGTTGAAGGAATGGGGAACAGGAGAGAGCATCCAGACACAGGAAGACTTGTTTAGAAACGGGGAAATGATCGTGACATCAATGGTCCTAAATACCTCGTTCTAAAGGAGGTCGGGATATTGTCGAGAAATATTTGGGATTTCACTTCTCTTATGACCATCAACAGCATGGTTAGGCTATATCTTAGATTGCAACGCTAGCATAGCCCGACAGATTCCAAAGCACAAAAGTGTGCAGTCAACAACCGTCCGGGAAAACATTGGAAATAGGAAGGATGTCGCCTCACCTCAACCTCCCTGGGCAATCAAGGGAACGGGAAGAAAAACTTGGGGCTGCCTACTGGCCCGTGCATGACAGGGGTGATGGGAATGAGGTTGGCGTATGCAGCCACTATCACACCTAGTGCTAATCACGCCTGCAAGTGATCGAAGGAAAGCAATACAGGTGTAGCATGCCACAATGCCCGGATCCGCCCGCGCTGGGTTGGTCAGAGTTGCAGTTGGCGGGTTTACCGTCGCCAATTGGGCGCGGCAGCGGTAAAGCTTGTTGGTGGTGGTGGTAGTGGTTTCGGATTTCCTCTGGTTGGAGATGGAACTGATTCCGTTGGTTGATAGACGCGTTGGGCGTGAAAGTTCATGTTCAACGTCGGGCTTCAAACTTGTCGATACATGTTTGATGAATAATAGCGTTACGTCATGGAAAGAAAAGGACAAAAACCCTGTTGAGCAGATGCTAGCATTTCTTCTGGATTAAACCTGACAGCCTTCGGGTTCTGGAGAGGGGTTCCGATGGGCTAGGTAGATACGGAGCAAGACAAAAGCTCCGACCTACGCTGAGAACCGCAACGGACGGGCGAAAGGGAGCCCGGGAGATGCCCTTTCTGTCGGATCATGTTAGTTCAAAGACCTCAGACCTTGCTTCTTCACCATCCAGTCTCGTGGCGAGCTTGGCCGTAGCTTGGGTGGTATGATTTTTGCTGGCTAAGGTAGCTTGAGCTGGCAAGAGGATCGCCCAAGGCGGGAATGCGGCTGTTAAGTGGCTGGACGAACCGTTGGCCCCATTTGAGGGTGGGTCAGGGTCGCATGGCTGGCCGGCGCCTGCGAGAACCATTCACTTCATCTCTTCACCGTTTCAATGTGTCTTTCCCGCTCAACCACTCAGCTTCATCCGTTTCCTCTACATCCTAACTGGTCTGGCTTTATTTTGGCGCCGAAGTCGCTGTTTACCTTCATTTCATTCGTCCGGCTTCAAGAAGGATGCGATTGCACCGCACAGGGTTGAGCCTGGGCGCGATCTTATTGGACTCACATATAGTTGGACTTGCATTCCGGTTGCTATTCTCAGCTCGAAATTCCCCCGCCCTAGCGATCTGGAGAAGCAGGATGCACGTCTTAGACACTTTACCGCGTTCGGAATCGACTTTGGGACCTTCAGCTGGCCGAGACCAATGATGGCTACACTGCACTTCTCAAAATAGACCAACCTCTAAGTTGAGGATGCCTGCAGTCAAAGAGCCGCCTGCCTGTGTTGCATGGGATCGCCATGCGGCGATGCTACCCGTTCAACCCGGTAATGTTATATCTGTAATGAATGCCCTTTTCACACGGGCTTCAGGTGTTGAAGAGAAACATAGGCTTTGGCCATCATTTTTAAACTCCTGTCCAACCTCAAGTTCCGGGATAGAGAGGTTACTCGGGAGTGTCTACCAGTGAGAGAAGAACACCATGCCGTGCTAAGAGCACCGTTTCGACTCTCTTCAGTTCAACCTTCTCTTTCGCCGTCTGCCGCCGCCGCCCTTCGCTGCTTCGCCTGATCTGGAATTGGCAAGCATGACGTCCTCTTTACTTCCGTGGCCTCTCTTCTTCGCCGTTTCTTCGCTTCTTGCTACTGTGGCCTCTCTCGAGGTAACACCCGGCTCGGATTGTGCGGCCTTGTGCTTAGGAGGACCAAACGGCACGACAATCGATACGGAGACTCCAGGCACGAACTCTTCCGACATCGTTTGCAAGGATACCGAATATCACACGACTGGCACCGGTATCAAGTTCAAGAACTGCATCTCCTGTCTGGAAGAGAGCGAGGCGAGCAAGGGAGCAGAGAACGATGCGGCGTGGCTTCTGTGTAAGCTATCACTTTGGTGGACGCTTTTGCGTTTCCCGCGGTTGACTAACTCACCCTTGACAGACAACGTCAGGTTTGCGGTAGACGTTTGTCTCTACGACTTCCCCGGCGCAATTTCCAACGTCAATTCTCCTTGCATCATCAACAGCGCCTGCCTTCCTCTCAAGAACGCCCTCACAGCTGCACTCACAAAGGCAGACCCTGCCACAGTGTACGATTACTGCACAGCGGATGGTGACAGTTTCTCAAGCTCGAACTGGTGGTCTTGTGTCAAGTGCTTGCAGTCCAGTGACGATCAGAGCTATCTCTCGAACTGTGAGACTCCTGTACAACCCAAACCTATCTACGCCTACTGACGCTCAATTAGTTTTGATTGCTTTAAAGGCCGGTTGCCAGCAAAAGCCCGCCGATGGAGCCCTTCTGGCAATTAGTGGCCAACTTTTCTCCGACAAATCAATCAACATTAGCGACACAAACACAACGCTACCCGGAGACGGGGGCGCTTCCTCAACAACAATGACGCTTGGCACCGTTGTCGGCATCTCTGTTGGCGGCGGTCTGCTGTTTGTTGGCGCAATCTGCCTCTTCATCGTTTACTGTCGCAAACAACGCAAGCAGAAACAACAGCTCGACCCAAACCTCGAAACTCAGCCACCCCCAAGCGGTGGAAGCTCATACAATGCCATTAACAAGAGCCCCTACATACCAATAGTGGACCACAAGAAGTCTGCGTCAATACGATCTTACAACTACGAGCTACAAGAGAAGCAAGATTTCTCCAGTAACGCCGATTACTACGACAAGTTAGAGCAAAAACTTCATCACGGAAGAGACATCGCACATTACAACTTCGACCCTCACTCCGGCCACCACGGTCTCGGCAGCGCCCTCCCTACGCACCCGGCTTATATCCCTCGGGCCATGAGCCGGCAATCACATCGCACGACTACTCCGACACCCCCAAACATCCGCAAGACGAACGTTCCCGACTCATACGCGCTGCAGACATACCTCAGCGCCGCCGAAGAGCACGCTGTCTCGTCTCTCAAATATCCGCCAGCGGCCGCATCGCGGACACCGTCGCCGGCGCACTCTCACGAGTCTCGAAGCGATGGAGTAGCGGCGCAGCATTTCGCCAGCCCGGTTCCGCCTCCCCCACCACCAGCGGGACCACCTTCATCCAAGAGGTCCAAGATCCCGTCTCTCGTACTGCCTTCAATACCCCGTATCCGGGTGCCGAAGAAGTACTCTCCGCCACAAATTACAATCCATGGCGCGACGCCCGTGGCGGACAAAGGCGAGACTTGCAGGATGAATATCTCGGAGCCGCTGACTTACCACGAAGAAAGGTTTCAAGACAGGCCGTTGGCTGGACGCGCTGTCATTTCCCACGTGGCGCCGGCGAGGGAAGATCCTCAAGATTACGAGGGTGATATGCCCATCCGTAGTGGCAAGAGTACACTTTACGGATAGTGAAGTGAAGGAATGAAAATCAAGATTGGCTTGGGAGTCATGGAATCGGGGCCATTTGTATATTGAGCGCCGATGTCTGGCGTTAGGTTCTGAACCTGTCATCGAGTGATTAAGAAACTCAAGGACGAATACAACATGATTCGTAATGCAAACAACTGCAATGCCCGCGAGTTGTGGTATCGGATGCTAATCGTACAACTTCTCATTCCATGCAATTTCTTAATCACCCAGACGGCGTCCGGGTCCTCTCGTCCTCCATGAGTCAGGGAGAGGTCCATTTCCCAGAGAGGCGCCTGTGCTGCTACCCGAACTCTGGGCGGCCGCTGGTGCGCGGTTGTTCACGGCGGTGCCGTACTCGCGGCGGTGGAATCTCGGAGTCTGAACCAGTCTCGACAGGAATGAGGGCGCCGGGATGAGATTTCGACCTCCACTGAACTCGGGCCAGA
Source organism: Colletotrichum agaves (assembly GCA_036785465.1). NCBI lineage: Eukaryota > Fungi > Ascomycota > Sordariomycetes > Glomerellales > Glomerellaceae > Colletotrichum > Colletotrichum agaves. The sequence continues at coordinate 134,807 of JAXISO010000033.1, read as the reverse complement.
TTCTCGTGAGGAAATCGTACAGGTGGGCAGCAAGGAAGCCCATCAGCTGGAGCATGAAGGTGTAGTAGCCGCCGGGATAGAGGAGCGAGACGAGCATCATGCAGAACGGCGTCAGTTGCGCGGGGATGGTGACGAAGTAGAAGTTCGCCTTCATCCCGCGCTGGTCCTGGGTGACGGTACGGCACATGGCGAGAATCAAAGCCGGCAAGAAGGCTCCTCCGCCCATGAGGTATGTGCAGAGCGCCTGTTTGCGATATTAGCGCTTTGCTCTCTTAGACACATCTCCTTTCAGAGTTGAAGCGATGATGATGGCATTTGGACAATAAGAAACCCAGGGTTTGGGTGGAAATATGTAGGGCGCTAAGAAAACCACTCGAGCAACATTGAACGTTTCCCGAGCCATCCATAAGACATCCCACCATGCCCACGCGACGATACAGTCCTTAAAGCGAATTGAGGTGGACTGTACCGCCCCGCAGGGGTGATCTTCCTCAGTTCCAGGAACCGCTACAGCTGTGGGTATCCACTGTGCGGGCAGATATATGAGGTGCATGTTTTTTGAAGCAGTGATGATCGTTTTTCATGTGTGTTTTGGCGGAGGAACTTTCCAAGGTTGTCCTCGACAACATGCAACATTGGGCAAGAGCTGCCGGCAGCAGAGACGTAACTTACCGTAATGACGGTGCACACAAACATCAGATACCACACAACATCCTCGCGCCTCGGAAAACGGGGGTTGCCGACTTCGAGGGCGGTGAGGTAGTGGTAGAGGAAATACGTGTCAAACAACAGGCCCAGCTGGGGACCCGTGATCAGGAAGTTGGAGCCCAGGCGCCAGATCTGAGGCGGGATCCTGAAGAGGTAGTCGGGCATGAAGATGAACCAGTATGGGTTCACGAAGCCCAAGACGATAGAGACGGATGTGACAAAGGCGGCCGTCGCAAGGGTCCTGAGATGAGAGTCAGTATCGACATGTCTTGTAGGAGAGATGAGAGGTGAGGGATGACGCTTACCTTGCGATGGGTGGCGCCTGCCAGTAGACATCTAGCATCTCCGACATGTTGATTTCTATGTCGCAGGCGCCCCTGAAATCAAGGCTGATGAAATAAGCAGTAAAGGATGAAGTGGTGATGTAGTTAGCAGTTTGCAGACGACGAGGCGTGAAGTCCTCTTTTTTATCTGCAGGTGGTGTGAGAGAGGACCAATGAGAGACACCAGGCTGCAGCACTGATGCGTGGGTTCATGTTTTTGAACCGTGTCCTCAGGAGAGAAGTTGTTGGTTATTAAGCTGGAAGGACAAAGAATTCCCATCAGCCTCGGGCTTTTATCAATTCTTTTTTTTTCTGCCGCTGGGACTCAGTGGGTCTAAGCGGTGAAATTCGCTCCGAGCGGTGGGGGACGCGAGCGCTGCAGCGTGTTGCCAGGCGCTGTCAGCGCTGACAGTTGATCGATGTTGATTGGACAATGCCCCACGTTGCCCGCCGAAGGAGAGAACGCTTTAGCTCCGACAAACGGCGGTTTGTTGATGAGCAACTACAGAAAAAGTGCCAAAAGCCATCGGAAATTTGTTTCTACACACGATATCTTGCGGCACAGAAGCGATATCTTTATCGTCGACCAGAATCCACCCACCATGTCTTCAACATCCCACCCTCCCAGATGGGCTGCTCTCGCCCGCGACACGAACGAGACCAAGATCCAGCTCGCGCTCAACCTGGATGGCGGGGCATTCCCTCCCGATACCGACTCGATACTCACTGCTGCACTCGGTGACGGCCACGCGTCGCAGTCGAGCAAGTCCCAGACCATCAGCGTCAACACGGGCATCGGCTTCCTCGACCATATGCTCCATGCCCTCTCCAAGCACGCCGGTTGGAGTTTGGCCCTGAACTGCAAGGGCGATCTGCACAGTTCGTCCTCCACCTCAAAATCACCATCGTGAACTATTCGATAACAAGGTCACCTCACAGTTGATGACCACCACACTGCCGAAGACGTTTGCATAGCCCTCGGTTACGCCTTCGCCAGTGCCCTCGGCAGTATGGCCGGCCTCGCCCGCTTCGGCTATGCCTACGCCCCCCTCGACGAGGCGCTCTCCCGCGCCGTTATCGATTTATCGAACCGTCCATACAGTGTTGTCGACCTTGGCTTGAAGAGGGAAAAGATTGGTGATCTCAGCTGTGAGATGATTCCTCACTGCTTGCAGAGCTTTGCCCAGGGCGCGAGGGTCACTCTTCATGTCGACTGCTTGAGGGGAGAGAACGACCACCACCGCGCTGAGAGCGCATTCAAGGCTCTGGCCGTAGCCGTCAAGATGGCAACAAGTCGCGTTGCGGGCAAGGAGGGCGAGGTTCCTAGCACAAAGGGAACTCTGAGCGCATAATGCAAAGCAAACCAAAACACGTAAAACCGGAAACCGGGCAATGAGGTAAATATGTTGTCGAATGTATTAGATGTATTCCGCCGACTTGGAATGATACCCCCAAACACCATGCTACCATTGTGCCAGAAATCTACTAGTACAATGCCTATAACAGAACCAAACTCCATAACAAGAATGGGCGAGGACATTAGCGCCCTTGTGCAGGTATCCATGTTATCATTCAAGGCCGCATGTTCTCCTTGTTAAGGCCTGACAATGCGCGCCGTTTCTCGGCTTTTCTCTGTTCTATACGTGCTATAGCCGCGGCTCGCCGCTCTGGTGGTAGGGTGCTCTTTGACGTATTTGCAGCCAAGATGGTGCTAGCATCGGCTTCAGGCATGCCAAGTCGAGCGAATCGATCCTGCAGTAGGTCGATTGGAGGATTGTTCTCTTTGCTTGCGAATCTGTGTCGCGGTGCAGGAGTGGTTCCGGACGGGATCTCGCTGGAGCTGACGATCCGGTCGTTGAGGTCGGCTCCGAGGTACGCCCTGTTGCGAGGTGATCTGGGGATAAAGGGCCGCCATTTGGGCTTATCCAAAGCGACCCGGCTCGAGATGATTTCGGACTTGGGACGTCCTGTGGGCGCCTTGGCCATATCGTCCTCCGCTGACGAGTACGAATCGGTCTCGTCTTGGTATTTATCCCGGACATTGTGGGACTTGACCCGGTTGAGCTTCCTGCCGAGGGACTCGACGAGGTCGAGGCTCCGCCGTCCTGTGTCACTTGAAGGTCGGACTTTTTCCACAACGTCGAATCGGGGTTTCTCCTTGTTTTGCTGTCTCTTGTCTTCCTTCTTCTCGGCAGTCTCTTGTTCGGGCAATGAGCTGACGGACGTCTTGGGTCTGTAACCGTCCGCCGCCCCTGACTTGAGCGCCTTGACTTCCTTCTTCAGATCATTGATTTTGTCGGTTGCCTTCTCAAGAATACGCCTGGTGTCTTCCTGCGTGGCTTCAGCGTCTGCTCTGTAGGCATCAAAGTCTGCCTTTAACAGCTGCAACTCGTGGTCCTTCTGGCGAAATGCTTCTCGAACCTTTTCCAGCTCTTCAAGTTCCTCAGTGGACATAGACTTCGTCTTGTCCGGCAAGGGTTGCTTTTCGGCCAAACGCTTGTTCTCCGCTGCTAGCTTATTGGCACGCTGCTCCGCAAACAAAAGGTCAGACTTCAGTTTCTCGATTTCTTCCTTCAAGTCGCCATTCTCCTTAACGTGAGCTCTGGCTTTCCGGAGTTCGCGTTGCGTCTCCATCAGCGTCTTTTGTGTCCTGGGAGAAGCCGCTTGTCGCCGGCGTCTGCGCCCATCTCCTTCATTATCGTCGCCACGGTTCTCTAACAGCGCCGCGAGTTCCTTAACTTGTGTCCTGTACTCGACGGCAACGGCAGTCTGCTTCGCCAGGTCCTTCATCAGCTGGGGGTTGTCTCTCTCCTCGCCGTTGACGCGCTTCGTTGCTATCTGCGACGCCATCTCGGCAATCCTTTTCTCCATCTGGGCGACTTTATCTTGTTCTTCCTTGAGCTTCGAATTCAGATCGATGGCTTCGTTGTCCTTCTTCTTGGCGTATGACTTGGCCAGTTGCTTGTACTTGAGCAGTTTCTCCATCTCGGCTTTAGCGTCCTGGTGATACTGCTCGAATTCTGACTTCCAGTACTTCCCGGACCGCGAATGAGGCTCATTAAGGTCAATTGTGGCATCGTGGGCGCATTGGTCGTCATCGGCCTCCTCCCATTCATCTTCGGCATCCTCTACCCTGGTTTGTTGTGAACGCACCTGTTGGCTCTCGCGAGAGGTTATAGTCCCCTTTTCCCGACGAGCCTTCTCCATCGCCTCGGTCAATCTCGTACGCTTGCTTGCAGAATCGCCGCTTGCGCTCTCGAAGCTGTTGGGAAATTTTCCGGGTCGTTCGTCTGTGTCTTTGCCGTTGCCGTAGTCGATGCCGGCTTTTTCCAATACATCGTGTCCGAATGAGACGCGTTTCCGTCGAGACGTGCCGGTACCGGGAGTGAGTAGAATACCCTGAGGCTGCTTGACCGGCGTACGCGACTCTGTTTCGGAGTCGTCCACGTTCTTCTGACGCGCCATTCTGGCAGTGTTGTTGTTGCGATCGTCGTCAGGTCTGGCAGGTGTGCCGAAGATTGCGCTTTTCAGTGCCCTGGCGGCAAAGACGGGCCCTGGCGTGTCTGGTTGTTCGATCTGGGTCGTGTCATCTAATGCGACGTTAGTCAGACTGGAGAAGTTTGTGTGTTGTCTATCAGTGCTGATTCTTCGTACCTGCGCCTGCGTTCGCCCTGTTTCCTCCTGACGCGCCGTCCAACCCTCGTCTAAGAACCCAGCCCAACATCTTTGGTTCGTGGGGATTGTGTTGTCCGCAATAGAGAATCGAATGCGCCGACGTAGGTGGAATCTACGCACTGCTCCGGCGTATGTCGATTCGCGCAGTGTTCGCTTGAAGCGATTGCTTCACCTGGTCTGGCATGCGAGCGGGTATATATTGGTTTTGTGTTGGTGATCTGACCTCGGCGAACAGACGGTGGTTCCGTGCCCACGTCGAAATTCCGTTTTGTTTACTTTTCAGGTTACTACCGCATATGGCCCGGGCAGGCGCGTTCGTTGCCCACAAGCCCCGTACAGTGTCCACACAGTCTTCCCATGGCCATTTAGCGTTCCTTTGCCCCTCGCCTTCAGAAGTCTAGCTCACATGGCCCCCTGAACGAACCCCTGAACCAGAGAGCGTCATCAGTGGAGGGACACCACCTGTCTTGCGCAAGCCCCACTTGATCCAAGCCCTGAAGGGTCATACTGTGACAGCGCATCAGACAACTAGAGGTGAACAGCGGTCGATGTTCGGGGGCGCTTTTTAGCCAGCTCGGGTTCGTTTGTCCTATTTTTCCTCTTTGGAACACCACCAACACCTATCTTGAACCAGATAACCGCCCATTTGAGCAGAACAGATGGCTTTTCCTTAACTTATCGTCACGGCTTATGCTGTGGTGATTCGTCCAGCCGTTTCTCGTCGTACCGATATGGCGTCGAAAGCATCCGGGGTGTGGAAAAAGCCCATCAACCTACCAACTAAGAAGGAAGATGACTCAAGCTTCCCGGGACTCAGAACCCCCGAGGCTGGCACCAAGATTGAATATGAGGAGCTCCAGCAGAATGAAGTCTTCGCCCTGGAAGCCATTTATGGAGAGGATTTCGTGAGGCATGCAGAGACGCAGAGTGCTTGGAAGGTATAGACGTCATCCTAGGCCGCATATCTCATCGGCGTAGACCAAGTGCTGATAACTTGACAGAAATCAGAGCCCGGTTTCGACATACGGATCCGGGCTTCGTCTGATGAAGACTTCGCTATCACTTTGGGTGTTGTCATGACTGCTACGTACCCCAAGAGCCCGCCTCTTTTGACTCTAAAAGATACAGGCGACCTTCGCGAGGTCGTGCTATTCAAACTTCAAAAGTACCTCGAATACCAGCCCAAGGTCTTCGCCACCGAACAGCAAGAGATGGTGGATCGTATCGTGGAAGGACTGAGAGACATCTTGGAAGACGCCGCTCAAGCCAAGGCGAAAGGTCGCGAACTGCCTTCTCTTGAGGAAGAGCGGGCAACTCATGAGGCGTCGTTAGCCAAACTAGCCCAGGAGCAGAAGGAAGAAGAGGAGCGTAAAAAGGCGGAAGAGAGTAAAGAAGAAGAAAGAGCTCTTGACGCCTTACTACAAGTTGAGGTGGAACGTAAGAGACGGATGGCCAAGGAATCGCGCAAGCAAAAGCGAACCACTGAGCTCACCACGGTTGGTGGAGTGAATGGCACCGAGTGTATCGTCTTCGATCGCCCTTGCCAGACTACAGACAAGACTGGAAATATCATATCATTCCAGGCTGTCTTTGGGAAGTCTGAGGTTGCAAAAGGCCCCATTTCGTCCGTTTTCTCCGTCTGGCCCGTTGTCCCAGCCGGCCAGGACTGCCCGAATCTGGCTCTCAAGGAGACGACGCTCCGAGCCACTGCCAGGGACGTCGCCGTATTCAAGAAGCAGATACAGTCCCTTGAAAGCCAGCTTGAAGTACTCAAGAAGGCCCGCCACCGAAACCTACTTGAGATTCTGGATTTCAGAGTGGAGCAGGGAAATAGCAGCGCTGAGAAGGCGTCGCCAAATCTCAGGATTGTCAGCATCCTCACACCAAGTGCAGAAAAGGGATCATTGGCAGAACTGCTTGATCTCGCCGGGCGCCTCGACACTAGCAAGGTTCGTGCGTGGACAAGAGATCTCCTGGACGCCTTAACCTACCTCCACAATAATTCGCTTGTCCATCAAGACATCCATCCAGGAAACGTCTTGCTCTTCAGAGAGCAAACAGGTGAGGTTGTTCCAAAACTCGCCGATGCTGGCTACCAGCGAGAGTTGCACAATGTCTCGTCCAAGGGACAAGAACCTCCTGGCCTTAGCTCTGCAAAGTCTGCATACTGGCTTCCCCCAGAAACCGCAGCTCTGTCGAAGCCGCACTACACTCCGAAAACGGACATATGGGAGTTTGGTATTGTTTTCCTACAAATGATATTCGGACTCGACGTGCCTCAGAAGTATCGATCGCCTTCAGAAGTATCCGATGCTATGACCCTTTCCAAGCCCCTGCAAGAGCTTGTCACAAGATTCTTCAAGCCAGATCCCAAGAAACGGCCTCGCGCCTTTGAACTCGGCTCAAGCGAGTTTCTTGCCACAGATGCACCGGTAGTTGTAGAGGATAACTCCGCCATTATGACAAGCTACGATTCTCCGATTTCGTCATCAATTATACCGCCCAGGCTCCGACGTGAGTCGACGAATCGGGCATTCACCTCATCACGCTATCGCGAAGACTTCGACGAGGAGGGTCGACTAGGCAAGGGAGGTTTTGGCGAAGTCGTCAAAGCACGGAAGAAACTTGACGGTCAGATCTACGCGATCAAAAAAATCAGCCAGCGGTCGCAGGCGAGTCTGACAGAGATTCTGAAGGAAGTTCGTCTTTTGTCGCAGCTCAGCCACCCAGCTGTGGTCCGTTACTACAACACATGGGTTGAAGAGATTGCGGATCAATCAGATACCGAAGGTGACACGTCTACTGAAGATATGACCGAGGACTCGGGGGACACTATTTCTCCAGATCCGGCCATCCACTTCCCTACGAGCACTGGAGGGTTAGACTTCATGTCATCCAGCCACCCGCAAATTGAGTTCTGCTACGATGAATCCGACGATGACGACGAAGACGACTCAGAAGAAGACGAGGATAATTCAGAGGAAGAAGTCGACTCTGATGACGAAGAAAGCCACCGTGCTGCTGGCCACATTCAGAAGCTTGCGAGAGCCCGCTCGCAGCGCCCCTTCAGAACCATTTTGTACATATCTATGGAATACTGCGAAAAGCGGGTACGTCACGTTGCTAGGCTCAACCAATTTAAATTCTAACTGCCTCCTGACAGACACTCCGTGATCTAATCACCCGAAAACTATACCAGAACACTCCTGAAATATGGCGCCTATTCCGACAAGTCCTCGAGGGACTCGCCCACATCCATGGTCTTAGCATTGTTCACCGAGATCTAAAGCCGGAGAATATATTCATTGCTCACAGTAGCGACGGTATGGACAACGTCAAGATTGGAGATTTTGGTCTTGCCACGAGTGGCCAATTTGCCGTTGACAAGAGTCTTCCGAATGCCGTGGAATCCGACGACATCACTAGAAGTATCGGTACGACATTTTACGCCGCGCCAGAGGTACGCTCTGCGTCTCACGGGATGTACAGCTCCAAGGTTGATGTAAGTGGCTCCCCCTATCACGCAGCAGTCGACTTTGAAGGCGCGCTGACTTCGCAAAGATGTACTCGCTTGGTATTATCTTCTTCGAAATGTGCTATCCTCCAATGTTGGGCATGCAGAGAGCAATCGTTCTTGAGCAGCTCCGAAGATCACCACCCCTGCTACCGTCTGATTTCAGACCTGCCGAAAGGGTTCAGACAGACATCATTACGTCTCTACTGACGCATAATCCTAAAGAACGTCCTTCGAGCGCCGAGTTGCTGCAAAGCGGAAAGCTGCCCGTTCAGATGGAAAGCGAGACCATCAGGCGGACCTTGGCTGGCCTGGCAGATCCCAGCTCGCCGTACTACCAGAAGATGCTGTCGACGTTATTCTCACGGCCCGTCGAACCAGCCAAAGACTACGCTTGGGACATGAACGAAACGACTCCTAGCGAGGTAGACTTGGTGAACCAGAGCATCGTCAAGGAGACCCTGGTGTCCATCTTCCGCCGACACGGGGCACTGGAATGCCAACGAAACTGTCTCTACCCTCGTTCGTCTCACTACACCGACCAAAACGCCGTCAAACTGCTTGACGTGAACGGGACCGTGTTGCAGCTTCCCTTTGACCTGACGATGGGCCACGCAAGAATGCTAGCCAAGGCAAGTGGAAGCGCTACCGTTCAGCGAACCTTCACGTTCGGCAATATCTTTCGCGATCGAAACGATACTGGGCAGCCCTGGATGCTAGGCGAGGTCGATTTCGATATTGTGACGACTGATACCCTGGACCTCGCCCTGAAGGAAGCTGAAGTATTGAAAGTTCTGGATGAGATTATAGCCACATTCCCCTCGGTCTCCTCTAGCCAGATGTGCTTCCATCTCGGACACTCTGATCTCCTACAGCTCATCTTCGACCATTGCCGTGTTGAGCCGGTGTCGCGAAGAGCAGCAGCAGACGTTCTCAGCAAGCTAAATATCCACGGCATGACGTGGCAGAAGATCAGGGGACTGTTACGAAATCCGGCCGTGGGCTTATCAGCTACAAGTGTTGACGAACTCCAGCGTTTTGATTTCCGAGGTTCGTTATTGCTTCTTGCTGTTGGGTAACTTATGCTGATTTCGAAAAGATACACCTTCGAAAGCCTTTTCGAAGCTAAAGTCAATCTTCGAAGGCACTGACATGTACCGGCGAGCTTCTTCAACCCTTGCCCATCTGAAAGAGGTCTCTGAATACGCCAAGCGTCTCGGAGTTGCCAGCAAGATATACATCACCCCTCTGAACAGTCTGAAGGAAAGCTTCTATACTGGCGGGGTCCTATTTTCTTGCCTGTACGACAAGAAAGTCAAAGACGTGTTTGCTGCCGGCGGTCGGTACGATAGCTTGATCCGAGAAAACCGCCCGAAGATAGGTAGTCATTATGAAGAACGGCATGCCGTGGGCTTCAACTTGTCATGGGAGAAACTCTCTCGTGTGCCCAAAACTACCGGCAAGGCCTTCCTCAAGAAATCTGAGGAAGATGTAAACAGCATGTTTCACAATACACGAAGAGTAAGCCAGAACCACATGGACATCTTTGCGCGGGCTACTAACGTAATTTGCAAGTGCGATGCTCTTGTTGCCAGTTTCGACTCTGCCGTTCTCCGATCTACAGGCATAGAAATCCTGCAGACGCTCTGGGCGCACAACATCAGCGCAGAGCTAGCCAAGGACTCTAGATCACCAGACGAGCTACTTGCCCGAAACCGCGACGAGGGCTACTGCTGGATCATCGTCATCAAACAGGACGCAATAGTCAAAGTCAAGACGATGGACAAAAAAGATGCGCCGGACGTCGATCTGCCCATCGCGCAGCTGCTCTCGTGGCTGCGGGGTGAAATCCGCGAACGAGATTCCAAGGCGGTGGTCAAAACGAGGGGCGCGCAGCAGTCCGAAGCAAATGCCGTGGCTGACGCGAACCACGAACAGGATGTGCGTGTGCTCGTTGCGCAAACGCGGAGCAAGAAGTTCAATCGGCATACAGTGGTGGAACAGGCACAAGTCAGCGCGGCCAGCTTGGTGCACTCATTCCTCGATGGGCCGATACTGGCCGTGGAAACGACGGATCAGGTTATGGACTTGATCAGAGAAACGTGCCTGTCGGACCCGGAGACCTGGAGGAAGGTGGAACACAGCGTTACGACGGCGGAGAAGAAGTACGTGCGGGAGATCCACGACATGTTGAAGAATTGGCAGTGGGCTTGGGAAAGGAAGAATGCCAGCCGGCACTCGTTTCTCTACAACTTCCGGACGGGAAACTGCATCTACTATGATCTGGGAGCCTGAAAGCCCGCCAGCCAAAAAAATTTGGTTTTATTTCCCCAAGTCAAGGTACATTGCAGAAAAGCAATTCATTTCAATGAAATGTCGACGTCGTGAGAATATTGACGGAATACGAGCGGGCTCGCCGAGGAACCAGGAAGGTATCATGGGTTTGTGGTGCAAAACTGCAGAACAAATGCAAGGGGTTGAACGCCAAGGTGACAAGCTCTGTGAGTTGCATGGGTGAGGCGGACTAGGACAAAGCATTGATCGAATCTCCATTCGTTTGATCGAGGTTTTTTCCAGGTTGCTCGAGCGCTTTGTTGAAGGAGGTGTTGCCCTGCATAGAGCAAACTTCTTGCGCAGGTACCGAAACAGAGTAGCAGCTGAGCAAGTATATCAGACCAGCCGCCGCTGAGGTTGGCTGTTGGCGGAGCTGTTAAGAAAATTCGAGTTGCAATGAGCTGAAGAAGAGTTTCCCAAGTACCGCTTTCAAGTCTGTCAAGCTTGGGTATCCTTGTCGACAGACTAGAGGCAGTCAGACGGACAGGATGAGGCTCGAGACATGAGATTTGGGACTTTAACGAGCGTCAAGGTGAATAAATACCTGAGGAAAGTTAGGAGACTCCCACCTTATGAGACATGAAGGTAAATTGAAGACAGATGGCGAGCTGGAAGGCGGTGCCTGACCAGTTCCGGACCAGTCGAGAACCTAGGGTTCCAAGTTCCGTTGCGTTCGCTCGGGTCGAAGATTGAAGGGTCACGTACTGAATGAAGTAAGCAGCTGGAGGTTTACAGGCAATCGGGTGGCGCCTGACTGACCTGCTGGACTACCTTACCATGGCGAGTGCCCTTTGCTGCGGCTGGCCCGAGGATGAGGTGATTTCTGTACCTTAAGGTACCTAAACTACCTATCCTATCTTACCTTCCTCAGGTGCCTCAGGTTCATTGGTGGTTAGTCGCTAAAAGACTCCAGTCCACGGAGACAGCGACGGCAAGGACGGTGCAGGCGGCGCCCTGCGCTGGCCACGGATCCGAGACACTGCGTGAACCCCCCACCCCCCCGAGCTGGGTGTTCCGAGCGTCTCGACCTCATTCTTCGTTCAGGTTCCGGTCGACGGTACTGGACGCTGGCTGGTGCTGGATGGAACCTTGATAAACGGCGACGCCTCGTCACCTCTTTCCTCTTCATTCATTCCTGCCCTGGTCTGCCCTAGCACTTACTGGTTCTGACCGCGAATTTTCTTTTCTTTCTTCCTTTTTCTGGTTTCACTTATCAAAATACCTCCTCGCTCAGGGACTTAGGTAACAGTAGCCTTTCTCCAACCTCAATCCGTCCTCCTTCCCCGGGGCTTCTCGCAAGTCGGCCGCATCCTTTACCGCCTCCACGGTCCCTTCGGCATCTCTTATCTTATCTCCTTCGCCGCCGATTCGAGTCAGTCCTCCCAACTCGACTCATCCCTCCTACACCCTGCCACGGCCTCGAGTCCCTTGTCTCCAACAACGCCTCTTGCGAGAACCAGCGGTACGCTGATAACCGCCGTCTTATTTAGAGTGCCTCATTCCCCAAAGCCGACGTTTTCTTTCTCGTTTTGCAGCTGCTTCCCGCCACGGCTTTCACCACTCGACAGAACCCGCCCTATTTCCTAGCCCCAGCCCACCATGGCGCAGAAGAGACTGATGAGCGAACTGCAGACGCTGCAGAAGGAGAAATGGGTGCATATTGACGTCGACGATAGAAACGTCCTGGCGTGGAAGATTGGCCTCATGGTCGTCAACCCGGATAGCGCCTTCAACGGAGCCTACCTCAAGGTACGAACAGACCGCCTCTCCCCAAGTTACATTAACAGAGTTTAACGTCCCAAAAAAAAAGGCCGAGATGACCTTCCCACGCGACTACCCGATCCAGCCCCCTACCTTCCGCTTCCTCAACCGCTCCATCTACCACCCCAACATCTATCCCGACGGCAAGCTGTGCATCTCCATCCTACATCAGCCCGGCGAGGACGAGCAGTCTGGGGAGTTGGCCTGCGAGAGATGGACCCCTCTGCAGGGTGTCGAGTCAGTGCTGCGATCGGTGCTGCTGTTATTGGACGACCCCGAGATCAACTCTCCTGCAAACGTCGATGCTGGCGTGATGTACCGCGATAAGCGCGCAGAGTACGAGAAGAGAGCACGCGACACCGTAGAAAAGTCGAAGAAGGACATCCCGCCTGGGGTCACCATTCCCACGTCGGCGGACTTGGAGCCTGCTCCACAAAAGAGCATCGACGACGACGCATTCTGGAACGAGACGGACGAGGAGATGGACTTTGGAGGCAGCGATAGCGAGATGGACATGGACGAATATATTGAGGATGAGGACGACGAGGAAATCGACGACGAGAAACCGCAAAAGTCATGAATGTTGGGACATATCACGGTGCATCTTGTTTCACCCAAAATTTCACCATTAGAACGACCCAAAGTACGGTTTCAACTCGACAACGAACCGCATGCGGCGGAAGTTCACTTCGGATTGATCGGCCCCTTTATCTTCCTCTTTAGTACCTCATAACTTTACACGCATGATGATGCATAGCGACGGCCCTGGGCGTTTTGACGGCTGTCTTTGCCCAGCCTGTTTAGGCGATCAGAACGGAGTTTCGTTTACTGATTTCTGGCATCATTGGATTTCACGGGGGAGGGCTTTTCGCAAGGAATGGGACATGATTTTTGACACTGCAGCAACCGGAGGATCGCCATCAGATTTGGCGGCGAGGATTGGCAACTACATTACGCAGCGAGGTATCATATAGCCAACGACGTAAATCATGTTTGCCGCTCATTTTACATGCCTCATGGTTCAGCTGGTCTTCTTGTGTTTGGTCGTGTTTGCTGAGCCATCAGAATTTGGTCAAAGTTTGCAGGTGCTTACCGATGCCGTCGCAGCCATTTGTTAGTACCGAGTGACGCAATGTCGGACTTTGCGCTTCTGACCACCGGTGCCATCGTTCCGCTGCCCAGTGCATCAGGGCAGCACAGTGTTGTGGATGCACATGGGGGTCAAGATGGACCAGGCAGGTAGGTGGCTTGTGCCCTTGAGCCATCAGAACATGAGGGGAGGACATAATTACCCCGCTAACACCATTTTCTTACGTGAACCTGGAATGCTCTGAAACATACATGAACAAATTCTCGGTGTAAGAATTCAACAGGTAATGAATACCTAAGGTAGCTTTCTTAGCAAGTCATTGCACCTCCAATCGATATTACCACGCTGTCTGTCTATTTACCTAACTTCATGGTAGGTAAATATGCAACTCAAGGTCGGGAGTGGTAGAAAAGGTAGGTACTTCCATCTGGAAGCTTGTGGTGTGGGGCTCATCGGTGGAGAAGTCAATGGAAAGCGCACTGTGAACCGGTACCTAGTGGCATCTCACCAGGCCCTCTAGTTGAACGTCGGTAGCTTTCTCCAGACATATCTAATGTGTTCCACAGTGCTTTGAGAGTAGACGTTGGGGGACGAAATCGAACCTCGTGGCCGCTCTTACCGCTTGGCGACAGGCCTTATTCCTTTCTACTTTCCTTCGCCGCTACAGCAACCATACAGGAAATTATTATTCGGACAAGTCCGACCACATTTAAGAGTAGCAGTCAAGCCGCGAGCTGCTCTCCACCTACTCAATCAGCCTTGCCGAACTTCTCTAGACTTGGCTTCGTGCAGCAGCGCGATTCCCACATGTCTTCCTGACAGACGTTTGCAGCTTTCGGCCCTTCGTCCATTACACACATTCACGATTGGACGCCGGACTCGATACTATCCTACGGGGCAAACTGGCATCATGGCACAGGAGCCATCAACGGACGACATCGTCAACTTCTGCGAGTTTACGAACCTCAATGTTGAGCGAGATCGCGCATTAGTTGTGTCGGCGTTGAAGGTGCGCCTACCTCCACGCTCTGAGTATAGTTTCTTACAAAGAGAGGTACTAACGTGGTGTGTAGAGCGGGAACAGTCTCCAAACGCTCATGGGAGAGTTCTTTGAGAACCAGGAGTCGGTACGGAATTTCCAGCGGGCGACGCTACGTCAAGGCTAACACAAGCAAAGTTCCGGAAGAAATACTCATGGGATGATTCTGCTTTTGGTGCCGATCGCGACGGTGCAGCGAACGACACGGGTATAGGTACGTTGGGTGCGTCTGCTCACTCGTGAGAGCCTGATGTGCTGACCGTCAATCGCAGCTTTCAACATCGAAGCTCCCAGTAACCCTATTATACAGGGCGTTACGCCGCCCCCCGAGGATTACTATGGCCCAGCTCCTGGCGCCCCTTCACGACCGCCATCGAGAACAAATAACAGATCGCCGCTTGGTAGGATGATAGACTGGACCGGGGATGCTTCCGGTATTTCCATCCGCGGCATGGGGATTCAGGGCTGACGCATATACAGGGGCCCCAAGCAATGCTGCACAAGAAGATGAAGACCTACAGCGGGCATTACGGGAGTCCGCCGTGGAGTCCGGCTTGACGCCGCAGGACGCAGGCATCATCAACACCGGCGCCAATGCGACCTACTTTGGCCCGGCTAACAGGAATGACTATGATAAGAACAACTGGGCTATGGTTCCGACCGCTGTGGATGCGTTCCGAGCAAAAGCCGACAGCGACCCGGCGCCCTCTGCGAGAAAGCGGGAAGAAGGTGCACCTGCCTTCCTTATCCAGCGCCCCGACTCACGCCACTCGCAGCACCGGTTGGGATCGATACTGACGATCCTTCACGAGATCCCACTGGCTCGCAACGTTCTTCTGGCGGCTGGCGAGGAGGCGGCGAGTTATGGTCATAACAGCGAGTGGTGGAAAGGTCAGCCCATATACGCCCCTCATGTTCTTGCGGCAATGCAGCAGGGCGAGGCGCAACTAGCGGACGACTCGAAACCAAATTTCCACGAGGAGATCCATCGCCTGATGGCCTTCCTCGACCAGACCGAGCGACGGTACGGCTCTGCCGAGGCAATGGCTGACCTCGTACCCGAGACCTCCTACACTTTGGAGAGGCAGTTTTATGATACATTGAACGACAACACCGACCCAGAAATTATGAAGCCTTTAACCCACGTTGCAAAGCCTATCTCTACGGAAGCCCTCGACGATCCTCAGGAATCTACTAGGTTTGCATTCCTTAACTTCGAGCTACCCAAGGACCAATACGACCACATAAAGACCTTGTACGAGGCATGGGACTGGCTTGTGTGGCAGGATACACTTACGTGGCAGGAATTCACGCCAGGATCCAGGATGGTTGTTTTGGCGGATATGGGCGAAGTGATGACCATCGTGCTTGACGGAGACACCCCCGAGACCATGGATATCCCCGAAGTCTGGTATCCTGAGCGTTATCTTCAAAGTCGCAAGGAAGAGGCAAAGGTGATCCAGGAGCACACAGCCTGGGTTTTAGGAAAGCTCTACAAAGCCAAAGAGGAGGAGTATGGATATGCTCAATGGCTTGACGAGGATAACACCAAGGTGCACAACAAACGGGAGATGTTGGAGAAGGTCATCAAGGAGTATGAGGGTCAGGTCCAGTATTTGAACGGGCTAGGGCGCTTCCGAGAGCTCCAGAAATCTGATGATGCCGAGAAACCATACATTCGTCTGGAAGACGTACCCTGCGTCAAAACAGAAGAAGAGGAAGCGCTTTCGGAGACCGCAGAGCAACTGGTAAAAAGATGCAAGTGGCTGCTATCTGATATGGATCAGAGGTTGGCCAGTTAGTCTCTTCCCCTCTTTTTGGAGCAGCAAGAAACGGTGGCTAACTCAACACAAGGGCTCAACTGGGAGCGAGAGAGGCTCATCGAAAGACAACGATTTCTGGGCAAACTTCTCACAGACCCAGACAAGCCTGGACTCAGCAAGCCTTTCATTGGCAAGAAGTATTTCCTGAGAGGTGTTTCTACTGGCAAGAACATAATCTACATTTGCAAGCGGAATGAGGCAGGTCTCATAGAGTTCGACAATGTGTCTACTCCAAAGGATCAATGGTGGCGGTTGTCATACACTGCAGGTGATGCACAGCCTGCAAAGACAGAGGTGGGTCGCTTATCCTCAAGTTTTCTCACCATAAAGCAGCATACTAACCCCAAGTAGAAAGTCTCAGTCAACCTAGTCATGCGCCAGATGTTCCAGGAGACCAAGAACCCAATGCTTGTCTATGCCACAGAAGTCGCTATGACGCAGCCCCTCGTGCCTTTGTCAGACGCTCTTGTTCGATTTGTTCGAGCGGAAAACAAGATCTTTCGTGGTGAGCTTAACCAGGAGAGCATGGAGGAAACCGCACGCGCGAAGAACCCAACCACAAGCATGTCGCCCATCTCACCATCAAAGAGGAAGTATCGCTCGGGTAGCGCCGACTCAATGGATACCAACCGAGCATCAAATGGTGACAGCGAAACCAACTCCAGAGCTGGCGACTTCGACACAGACACGTTTGGTATTGGGCATGGCACTATGGACGCGGAGATGGTGGACTTTTCGGAAACCGACATCGTCAACACCAGTACTAGCCTGGCCGAAGTCATGTACTCAGGGGAGACCCAAGAGACGGTTACAAGCTACGATGCCCAGTTGGCAGTACCACAGCAAACGGCGACCTCGATTGGTGCTCCTGCAAACGGCGCTGCGGAGGTTAGCCGCACTGTCACGCCAGATTTCGAAGAACAACCTAAGAGTCCCGAAATGCAGGAGCGTAACAGCAACGGAGGCGGCTCACCGTTCATGCCTAGGCGTTCCATGTATCTGGGGTCCGATCACAAACCCATAGATGAACAAAGGACGAAGAAGATGATGGATATGGAAATCCCTGATGAGCATCAGGAGCATCAGTAACACAGCAGTAGCACAGCAGTAGAAGATGACGGGATCGAGAGGCATCGGGATACAGCGGCATAGCGTTCGCATCAAGGCGGGGACTCTTGGGAGGCGAGAGGCAGCAATGATCAGCATCGCCTTGGCGAAGCAAAACGGATATCCTATTGCAGACAACACCAACAACAACAACAACAGCGGCATTATGAATTCAATTGATCTATCTGATACCCCGATGAGTGCATCAACTTCGTGTCGAGATACGCAACTTTGATATCGAGGTGTACTTGTGAGGATTCGTCGTGGAAGGTTCTCGAAGGTTCGATTGCAATTAACAGGTATCCCTATATCCACAATGACGGGGATGGCCGGGTTAGTGCGGCGCTCGAGCCACGGCTTGAGCCTGACTCCGCCTTCCCGTCGGCAAAGACCCCGCCAACTTCGTCATTGTCCGTTTTGCGGCCAACTGCTTCCCTGCTTGACGGTTCAAGCTCCCTTGAGAGGCCGCCAGCTTCTCAGCAGTTCTCAAGCAGAGAACAACACACAAACGTACTCGCAGTTGATAGTATATCATTGCATAAGTGAGGTTCTTAATGAGCGAATTTGAAATTAGAAGGGGACAAGCTCCATTCCTAGACGCAACTCGGACAAAATGCCCCGCCAGCCTTCTGTGCACTTCCATCCAACCAGCCCAGTGAGATCACCCGATTTGACGCCCCGCCAGGTTTAGTCGCACGGGGATGGTGGTCATGGCTTACTTCTTCCCTGGAGCCTCTGAAAGACACCGAACCTTCCACAACCACGCCCCGTTACTTCCATTAAGAACGGCCGAGGGCCTCTTCAACCACTTAGCTCTTCCCGACCCAGTCTTCTCAACCTGACGCAATAAAGACCGACGCAAGGTTGTTTCCTTAACCTGCTCTCGCATACATACATATCACGCAGTTCTCAGACATTTTTTTTAACCGGGTAGCAGCACACATCTAACCATTCTCTTGGATTCTTCCTCTTCCTTCCCCATTGTTTACGTTTGCTACTTGTTTTCTCGCGCATACGTCAAACTACAGCTGTAGCTACCACCTCACCAAGGGTCTATACATAAAAGACCGTGCTGAGAAGCAATCAGTCAATCGCTCCTAACAAACACACCTTTTTGCTGCTACACACAGGCTGCAATTACAAATTAATTGACTGGTCGAACCATTCACCATGGTGAAAGAAACGAAGCTCTACGACCAACTCGGCGTCAAGCCCACCGCAAACCAAGATGAAATCAAAAAGGGCTACCGGTAAGTTGCCCCTCGTTCGCAATTTTGCCCCCCTCCGTTGCCACCCAATTCAGCCCAACATCGAAAGACCGTAAGCTAACCATCTCACGTGCGACAGGAAAGCAGCTTTGAAGTACCACCCCGACAAGAACAAGGACAACCCGGAAGCCGCCGAGAAGTTCAAAGAGTGCTCCCAAGCTTATGAGATTCTATCCGACCCCGAGAAGCGCAAGATCTACGACGAGTACGGCCTCGAGTTCCTGCTCCGCGGCGGTGGTGGCCCTCCGCCAGACGCAGGCGGGGCGAACCCCTTCGCGGGCGCCGGCGGAGGCATGCCGGGCGGCTTCAACTTCGGAGGCATGCCTAGCGGCGGTGGCGGTGGCGGTGGTGGCACCCGCACCTTCCACTTCAGCACCGGCGACGGTGGCGGTGGTGGATTCCGCTTCAGCTCTGCCGAAGACATCTTCGCCGAATTCATGCGCAACGGCGCTGGGGGTGGCGGCATGGGTGGCGGCATGGGTGGCGGAATGGGTGGCGGAATGGGTGGCGGCGGTGGTGCAGATGATTTCGCGGACATCTTTTCATCATTCGGAAGCGGTGGCATGCCTAGAGGCGGCGGCGGACGGCCAACGCGCATGCGCAGTTCGGGCGGCTTCGACTCGCCCAGGCCGAGAGAAGCTACCCCCGAAGTCACGACTGTGGAGAGACCACTGCCCCTCACGTTGGAGGAGCTGTTCCGTGGCGTGACGAAGAAGATGAAGATTAAGCGCAAGACCTTCGACGACAATGGTAAGAGAACGACTACGGATCAAGTGCTCGAGGTCCCTATCAAGCCTGGTCTGAAGAAGGGAAGCAAGATCAAGTTCAAGGGTGTCGGTGACCAGGAGGAGGGCGGTCAGCAGGATTTGCACTTTATCCTGGAAGAGGTGAGTCGTGATCCACGATCTACACAAACATGGTGAACCAAAATGCTAACGAAGCAAAGAAACCCCACCCACTCTTCGTCCGCGAGGATAACGACCTGATTCACACTGTCGAATTGGATCTCAAGGAGGCTCTGACCGGTTGGAAACGCACCGTCACGACCATCGACGGCAAGCAGCTCAACCTGGAGAAGAACGGCCCCACTCAGCCCGGCAGCTTCGACAAATACCCCGGTCTCGGAATGCCCATCTCCAAGAAACCCGGCACGAGGGGAGACTTTATCATCAAATACAACGTCAAATTCCCCACGGCCTTGACGGCGGCGCAGAAGCAGAAGTTGAGGGAAATTCTGTAAACGTCTTTTATAGAGCGTGACAGCGGCGGTCTGGGTGAAATACGCCAGCGGATGACACGAGGGCGTAGATCGCTCTTACGCCAAGATGAGAGGATGACTTGGGAGAGGGAAGACGACGAGACGCGTTCTTCATGACATGGAGTTAAAGGAGTAATGAGATTCGGTTCCTTGTGCCTTTTTTTGAGCATTGCGGTTGTCGTTGGAATGCCTACGAACGAGTAAATAGATATTAGGTAATTCCGAGATTGAACACAGTTTTTGAGAGTTTCTCACATTGCAAACTGAGGTGAACATACTGGTGTTTCTGACCTGCACCTGTAAAATGTAACGCTCCCGTGAGACGGTTATTTTTGGTGATGACTACCGGTACCTTTACTGACGGATGCAGTGCGACCGACTTGTCGCTCCAACCAACCGCGAAAAACATTGTCCGAGAGCCCGCCCAACAACATCCCGGATTGTAAGGTCATCGCTCCTCCACGCCTTCAACTCGGGATGTCCCTCCATATCGAAGAGGCGAGGTTTGAGTGGGACCGAGCCCGTCCATCCCTGGATCATGACAGAAAGAAACCAGGGGGCGGGGGGCGGACTAACGACAACCTGTCTTACGCAGGACATAGGAACACCCATCTTCCAGTTATAGGTAATGCGCAGATAATGAGGATAAAAGTCGTAGTCAGTTCATGTTAAGTAGGATTGGGGGGGAGGGCGGGTATGATCCACAGCGAGTACGAATGCTCCCTCTAGGCACGTTTTCTGCGGAGCAAGCACGTCGATACATAGGTAGGTATCTTTCTCCTGGTTCCCCGTCACTTAACCCCCCCCCCCTTTTTGCTGTCGGCGGTGCTGACTGGAGTAAGGTTTGCGGGTGTGTAAGTGCGGCTTGAACTATCCATTGGGTTACTTTGTATGTGCATCAGGGACCGCCCGCATCGAGCGTAAGATATTGGTCGTGAGTGGCCCGAGGACGTAATACCTTCGATTCTTGGTTGCTCCAGTCGCGTCCAATCTTATTTAAACACCGAGCACATGTTTACAATGCGTTTATAACCTAATGTCTTGCATGCAAAATGGCTACATACTCTCCGTTTGCTGCAGAGACAGCGATGGGAAGGTCAGGTAAGCAAGCCGACGAAATGCCGCCATAGTGCCCACAGCGAGTTTGAGAACTGAGATAGCCCCGCGGCGGGCCTATGACGACACTTCACATGGGCGAAGACGGCCGATGGGGGGGGATCGAGGTTGCCCGTGGGGAGGGTTCAGGGGTGGGGCCAGGGGGGAGAGTCGGAGAGTCTTGCCCGTGCTTCAAAGTAAGAGGTCGGGGCCCATTGGCAAGCCCGAACCATCGAATTGTGCCTGAGGAGACGTTCCCAGCGAGCGGTTGCTGTTGGCACTGGAATTCGATTGGTATGGGACGGGACAGGTATGGTATGGTGCGTGCGCCTTGCCTGATTCCCATGCTCATTCTGGGGGAATTTGTTTATGCGGCTTTTAATTCTGCTCTCTCCTTATCCTCCCCCATTTTTCCCGCAGTCTACATTTTCTCTGTCCAGGAATATCCGGAGCTCGTCCGCGAACCCTAGCACCCATCGTAGCTTGCATCCGCAATACATTGACCATTGCCCCAAAACCTCGCAAGGTAAGCTCAGCTCTGGCTGAAGCAAGCTCTCAGACCCCGCTCACATCATCTTCAACACCAGATCTTCGTAAAGACCGTACCCGTAAATTACCGCCAATATGCCTCAGGTGAGCAGATATTTCCAAACTTCCGGTGAAGGGGGCGTTTGGAGATTGGGTCAAGCTAAGTCGGGAACCGGATTGCAGATTACCACCCTCCTGTTCGACTGCGACAACACGCTCGTCCTCTCCGAGGAGCTCGCCTTCGAGGCGTGCGCGGATCTCATCAACGAGATCTGCGAGGGCCGCAAGATCGACCAGCGCTTCACGGGCGAGAAACTCATCGTCGAGTTCGTGGGACAGAACTTCCGCGGCATGATGATGGGCCTGCAGAAGCGGTACGGCTTCGAGATGACGGCCGACGAGCTCGAGACGTACGTCCGTCGCGAGGAGGACGCCGTCATCGCCAAGCTCAAGGCCGCGTTGAAGCCGTGCCCCGGCGTCGACGACCAGCTCGAGAGGCTGCAGAAGGAGGGCAAGTACAAGCTGTCCGTCGTGTCGTCGTCGGCCAAGCGCCGCGTGTGGGCCTCGGTCGTCAAGGTCGGACAGGACAAGTACTTCAAGGAGGATGAGGTCTTCAGCGCCGCCACGTCGTTGCCGAAGCCGACCAGCAAGCCCGACCCGGCCATCTACCTGTGGGCGATGGAGAAGCTAGGCAAGAAGCCCGAGGAGTGCGTCGCAATTGAGGACTCCAAGAGCGGCACGCTCAGCGGCACCAGGGCCGGTATCAAGGTCATTGGGTACGTTGGACCGTATGCGGATGACAAGAAGTCTGAGATGGAGAAGGTGCTGCGGGATGCTGGCGCTGTGGTCATCATGCAGGACTGGAGCGAGTTCCCTGATGTTCTGGCCAAGATCGAGAACGGAAGCGTCTGACTAGCCGGTGGTCAGAAGGCATCTCTTTGAGGTCGTCGGTCAATTTCCTTGTTGTTTCGGAGCGGGCCTGCAGCATTCTGGGTCGCGTGGACTTGGCGAGTCAACCCATAGAGGTAGATATTCTCGATCCTAAACCGTTCTTATCTCTTATCTTCGGTCCATGAGAAAGCTGTTGACGCTCTGTAGCGTTGCACGGTTCGCATTTGCTTCTGGATATGCCGTCATTATGGTTCCCAGCTTGGCTCTGATCATGTCCTTGTTGAAGAACGTCTTGGAGTCCGCAACACGGTAATTGCCTTCTTGATCGAAACACCAACAGTAGACAGCCAGAGCTGCCCCGATAGATAAGTCCTTGCCCGTCTCGCACGCAATCACCACGCTGGCCTCGGATTGCGTGTCAAAGTGCCTCGAGACGAAGGCGCAAATGTCGGGCAGCGCTTGGCGGAGGTTCCGGCTTGCGACCTTGTGCTTTCCGAGCCCGACTTCCAGGTACGTCGGGGACTTAAACCACGTTTCGCGCTGCGTCGCGTCCTGTGTGAGTGCGACTCTGCAGATTGCCGTTTCTTCGGCGTCACCGTCCAGGGCCAAGGGGCAAACTGAGATCCTGGGTGCGACTTGTTTTGGTCGGATTCCTTTTGGTGCCTGTTTGCTCTTTGCGACGAGGTCCGCGACGAGGTCGGGTAGATCTGCCTCTGGCGTAGCGAGAATCAGTTCGGAGTTTGACCAGAAGACATCGGCCGTAAGGCCCATGGCCCAGTTCTCTGTATCGTCACCAGCGCCTTGAATGTAACCGGCCTCGCTGAGCTCGGTGCCAGCCACGCGGCGCGAGGAGGTGCAGCAGATTACCGGGTGGAAGTCCTCGAAGACGACGTCGGTGGGTGAGAGCTGGGCGTCTTGGGTTACCCAGAAGGGGCGGAGGGGCTTGGTGATTTGTTTCCTAGCGGAATCCAGGTCGAGGTTTAGGGCTTTGAGGGACGTGAGGAAGGAGGGGAGAAGGGCCGCGATTTGAGCGTGTTCTGAGTCTGAGACGACGTTTGGGGGAGTGTGAAGGGTTGCCGACTTTGGATGGCGAGGGAAGAGAGCCATGTTGACAACGGTGCACCACACTGGGATGGTTTTGCTCAAGGCGTCGGGCATCCCTGTGGTCGTTAGTAAAGAGATTTATGAAAATACGGGTGGTGAAGACTTACTTTTGCCTCGGCGCGTTGAGTCAACGATGATGCATCTGGTATCGTATGTTAGCCCATCCTCTCCCCTTGCTGACTATGAAGTTGCAGTGAGCACGGTATGGTCTCTGAATGCATCAAGCTGAAGTCGTACCCATCATGTTTTCCAATCAGCTCAAGCAAGTGTATGTTCAACCTCCGCGTGCTGAACTTCCAGGCATTGGTATGGCCGTCGGTGCTCTTGAAGTAGGCACTTGCGGCCTTCTCTTCAGGCCGGACATACCAGCTGCCGCAACGCTCGTTGGTTACGAGTGGACGGTTGTAGCATGCCGCAACTTCCTTGACGAATGCCGCATCTCGTTGACACGATCTCAGTCTGTTGGCGATTGACAGGTTGGATCGCTTGAGGTCCGTGAGGATATGCGAGAAGTTGTGATTGGCGGTTGTTGGGAAGATGATATCTGAGAGGGCTGGTGGCGAAGTTTGAGCCATGGCTCGAATTCAACAGGGGTTGCAGTGGCTGATAGTTGAGATATGTTGAGCGTGGTGACTGTCCTTGGGATCCGAGATGGTTTTCTCTGGAAAATTCGGGTTTGGGATGGACCGTGTGGTCTCTACTGCACACGGTGTCATCATACAGAATCTGTAGGCGGGCCGAAAGGTCTCGCACTGTAATGTCGAATTTCCATCGTTAGTCCTCCCGAAAAGACTCCTCACAGTACTTCCGTCTCAAAAAGCCGAGCCAGTTGATTTACAAGGACAAGGTAGATAGAGGATGGCAGGGACCGATGCGGTCGATATTGACTAAAACATGAAGAAGCTCCCAGGTCTGTGCCAAATTCCGGCGCATTCAGCCGCAAGCTAGAGGACATGACTGGCACGCATCATTAGACGTCGTCTGAAGGTTTAGAGGCCTCTGCTCAGACTGAGCTTGGAACATACTCAATCGAGAAAGCCGGTGCTTCCTTCCATTGGAGATAGATCAACTTCCGAGGACATCAGAAGGCTCAAGCTCAAACCTAGCGACAGATATCAATACATACGCAATCATGGTGGCTATGTAGCTACCGCCAAGCAGCGAAGCAACGTTTTGGAGGCACCGAATGAATGGAGTACCTAGGTACTAGACGCGTGGAGATGGCTTTACATAGTATCGCAAGGAACTGTGAGGGACGGACAAGACTTCCGGCATCAGCGACTCTATTTTCTGCGCAGGGCACTCTCTGTGCACCCAATGGCTGCTGTCGCTGGTGCCAATGTGCAACAAGATTCGCCGCGATGGATGCACCCTGGGGTCTGTCTGGGTGCTTTACTCTAGGTACGGCCACTGTACTGTGTACACTGTTGAATGTGGTTGAATCCGTTTTGCTTGGTCTTGACTACGAATCCTTTTGACGTTTCTATTGTCGTCTGTCTATGTCTCTCTCGTACGAGGCAAAACAACAAGTGACCCGGCAACGCGCGATGCCACATGGGCCCGAACCCAACGCCGGCTGTTGGTTGGAAAAAGACCCTCTTTGGGCCTGCCATTGCCGGCCAAGAAAACCGAGGTTCCATTATCTTCCTCCATTGCTGCAGGCTGTTGTCGACCTCCCCCACCCCCTTGCCTCCCCTCGCCTCCGCGCATCACAGAATACTCAAGCCCAGGCTTTAGTGACTGACGGTTGCTAGGTGACCGGCTACGTGAGATACTCGTGGAATAAGATTCGTAGAGCAAAGTCTTTTTTTGTAAAAAAAAACAAAAAACAGGAAACTGCCAACCAAATGAGACGAAAGCTGCTGCTCAACTGAACTTTCCCATCCCCCGGGAAGCGTGGTGTGCAGGGGTCTAGTGCTCAGCTGCTCGCGGCTTGGGTTCGGTACCTTAATGTTCTGCCATTCGCTGCCTGAGCTGCAGTGGCGCAGTGCAACTCAGCGGTTCAGTGGCTTGGTTCAACCGAAGTTGCAGCCTTTCTGCTTGGCCAACGCCCCCGTCCCAGCGTCCCGTCCTGTGTGCCCGGCTGGTCGTCCCATTGTCCCGCGTGCTCACAGCTGTCTGTGGTACCATGAACCGCAGCGAAACGACGGGACATTCATTGGCACAATCAGTAAACCTGCTGACGATGACCAGGACCCACTCCACTAACATTGCACGAGGGAACGAGTCGTTGCCCGCTGAAATCCACGTCTCGTCACTGCCGCAATTCAAAGTCTAGCCGGGGCTGTTTCGTTTTAAAAAAGAAGCCCCAGAAAAAGAGCAGACGCGTCCCCGACAACCAGAGTTCCTGAGTCCCAAACTGACTGACTGACTGACTGACTGACTGACTGACTGACTGACTGCTGCGCCTGATCGACTTTTCGACTCTTTCTACCTGTTCCTACCCCCTCCAACAGGACACTTTTTCTTCCCCCTCCTCCCTCTATCTTCCCATCAACAACAGACCGAGAGACATCGTAGTTCACAGCATCTCTTTGCTTTGTGGGGATCCAGCTTCGCTCGTTCTGGCCGATCACCACTACATCATTTCCGGTACTCATATCGCACCTGATTGGACACCCACCGGTCCTTGCAAACTTACGTCGTCTCGCCAAACGATAGCTGCTCAACCCTCCCCAACCTACCTCCCTTTTCCGATCACCAAACCTGGGTTTACCGAAACAAAACCTAACGACACATCCGTCACTGAATATCGATATCGATATCCGTTGCGACCGAGCAGTCGACCGACCGACGACATGTTTGGAAACTTGGACTTCAACCCCGAGCTCGTCCCGCGCGTCAAGCTCGGCCTGCACATCTCTCAGTTTATCCTGTCCTTCGTCATTTGGGCATTGGAAATCGCAGTTTTTAGAGCCGACAATGCAAAGATTGTCGGCAACAATGGTTGGACATTTGGAGTGGTATATTTATTCCACGTCGTATCTGTGCTTCCGGAAGAGCTTTTGTGCTGATTTACTCGGTTCACAGTGTTTCCTGTCCATTCCCGCTTGGGTATACCTAATTATGGCACCTCGATGGCCGAGAACCCGCAAGCTTGCGAACCCATACGCCATGGTCATCGTTGACGCCGTCTTCACCGTAATCTGGCTGTCCGCGTTTGCCAGTCAGGCCGCCTACAACACCGCAAACCAGTGCGGTGATGGCTGCGCACTCAGCAAGGCCATCGTCGGTCTTGGCGTTTTCGTGACGTAAGCAACCTGCGTCGTTATCTTCTCGACTCATGCTGACTTTCTCTCCAGCATCCTCTTCGGCGTCAGCACCTTTGTTTCTCTCTACACCCTGAAGCACTACCAGTTCCACGGCACTCTTCCCGGCTATGACAAGCAGAAGATTGCTGGCGACAACATCGACCCTGACAAGGCCGCCTTTTCCATGGCTCCCCATGACGAGGAGGCTTACGCCCCTGTCAACATGGACGACCAAAACGACGACCACTCCTACAACGCCAGCGGTAGCACTTTCGGCAGCTACAGCAACCGTTACGGAGACAACTCTGCCTATATAGGTTCTTCCTCCGCGCTCGGCCCTGAGGAGGATGACCCGAACCGTTACGGCTCTCTCCCATCGCGACAAAACGCCGCCGTGTTCGACAGCGAGACCGAGTATCACTCCCAGCGCCCTGGCGCCTCACCTGCCCCAATCGACCCTTACTCTGCGCCCGCAATCCAGCCTTACTCCGCACCTACTTACGACGACGACGACAGGCCAGCTCAGTTCCCTGCTGGTAACTACGACCGCACGATGAGGTAAACATGACCTAGTTAGAAAATGGGAGTTGGAAACAGTGGCAGGGCCATGGCCTGCTTCAGGTTTTTCCATTGGACTGAGTCCAGTGTTCATATAGATAGCTCGGGTTGTTTTTTTGGGCTCGCGGGGTGTTGTTGGCGTCCCGCTGTAAAAGTGATCGCAAAGATACCAGGCATGAACTAGGTAGACATCGATTTTGATGGCATGACGAAACATCCGATTCTATTCCCTAGCCCGTGATAATTATTGCATAACTTTTTTGGTGGGGGTGAAAAACGCCGTAAACTCCAAAGGATCATCATGCCAGATACTCCTCCCATGCTGCACGAGAACCCTCGGGGGTTCCTCTCTTCTTCAATCCGGTCACTTCAGTTTCCTCAGCCTGCGAGCGATATCAGCCGCCGTTTGCTGCATGGGGTTCAGCTTGCGATCCCTCGCCATGGCCTCCGCGTCGTCGCCGTGCTTCGCGACCAACCTCTCCAACCACTCCCTCTCCTGCTGGCTCATATGTCTCGGCTTCTTCAGCTCGCCCCTCGAGGCCTCCTTCTCCAACAGTCGAATCACCTCCGGGCGGCTCTCGTCGTCGATACCGCCCCACTCCTCCTCTTCAGCGCCTTCTCCTTCTTCGTCGTCATCATCTAGCTCGTTCAGGGGGTCGTTGAGCGGGTTCGCGCGCGACGACTTGGAGTAGTGTATCCTGACGATCTTGCCGTCCTCGTCGCGCTCCACGCGGGCCTCGTCGATGATGGCGCGTTCCATCGAGACGATGGAGAAAGGGTCGTCGCGAGGGCGCTGGCCGCCGGTCGCCGCCTTGCTCCTTTCGACCTCGGAGAGCGTCTTCTCCACGCCGCCCGTCGGGTTGCGGAGGCGCGCAGTCAGGCCCAGGCGGCGGTAGTTTTGCGTGAGCGTTTCTTTCTTGTTCCTGTGCGGCGAGCGAGGGTTCATGGGTTAGTTTTGCCTGGAGATGGCGTGCTTTTCGAGGAGTTTGTGGTTCGGGGGGGGAGAAATAGAAAGAAGGAGAGAGGAGGGGCGACGGACCAGTTCTTCGCGATGATGTCGTTTCCGAGAGGGTTCAGGAGGCGCTTAGGCTTGTTTGACTGCTTGATCTTTTGACGGCCGGAACGGCGCTTCTTTTTCTGGAGATCGCGACCCATTTTTGGTGAAGACTTGGTTGTGGGTAAGAGAGCGAGGTTATCGTTTATGGGTAGTTGCGATTTTCAGCTGGAGATGCATGGCGGTTTGCTTGAAGTTTTTGAGATTCTTTATCTTATCGTGGTGGAGCATATATCTCGATCTGGGCTAGCTCGGCTTTTTCACACCGAACGCTGACCGAGATCTTGTCAAAGACTCCATGCGCTTCAAGCATGCATGCGAAGATGCTCAAAGCCTACATAGGAGTTAAGCAACCCCTTTTTATACTTACTATAGGCAGGTTACTCATATATAATATACTTATACTCTTATAGCTAAGTATTTTATATTTATCTTATATAGTAATAATTATGTAATTATAATATAAGTAACTTGGGTCTATAGAAATATTACTTTTCTTTATTATATTATAGTTACTATATAGTAGAGTATTTAATAAATATATATGTATCTTACCCCCTCAGTAAGTCACTGTTCACTATGGGTTTTAAGCACTTTTGCCTTTTTAAAGGGATAACGGATAAGGTAAGTCAGTACTAAAGCTTGTTTCTGGTTATACTCGCCGGGGTTTTATCCAAAATTAAGTACTATGTAGAGATTCCGCGAAACGCGTCAAGAACCAGCAGACCTGAACGTCGGGAAAGTCAATATAATTATATTTATCTACGCGCATTCCTCTAAGCGGAGTCGCTGGTATTCAGGGAACATGGACTGGATTTTTGGTGACTCGGTATGCACGACGACCCGCGGCCCTTCGCAGACGTCAGCCCCTGCAAAGGCCTCGAGGGCTTCGTGGATGTTCAGTGGCTGATAGCATTGATTGCCCTCGGGGTGCCCTGGCTGGCAGCAAGTTTCATCGTTGACAAGTCAGTTTCTTGGCTTGGCTCTTGGAGTCAGGACACCAAACTAATCGTTACTTCTTCTGTATAACAGTCGCCTGTCTTGACTACCTTGGGAAAAGCTTCGTCAAAAATCCAAGAGTAATGACCGTTGCTCTCTCTACTGCCATACTTCACTTCATACCGGCCCTTGTTGAGAAGCTTGTACTGTTATACCCGTCTTGCGAAACCTGCGCGACAAATTTGAACTACAACGTACGCTCGTTTGAAGCTCTGTTGAGACAAACCAGCTCAGTGAGTCACAGATAAGTCCCTCGTTTGTATCAGGGAAAGTCTTTGTATCATCACTGACACGTCGTTGAACCGTAAACGCAGATTGTTTTTGAATCCTTATGCACATATCTACAAGTCATTACTCATCACCGAACCTGCTTATACCAACTTCCACACGCCGTCGTTGATCTCTATCTTGATATCACGGTTCTCGTCTATGCTCTTCCTGCCGGCGTGGAGAATGGCAGTTGTGGCAATTGTGTTTCTGAGTGTGGGCAGGCCCTTGGCGTCGAGGTCCTTGGGCTTGAGCTGGCCAGAGTTGACTTGCCTGCAGCCGTCGACGAACTTCTCGAGGGAGATGTATCCGTAGCCGGTCTGGCCGTTGAAGTTTCCGTCCTCGTCGGGCGCATAGCGCATGTAAAAGGGGTTGTACCACATCAGCTGGCCCGCAGCGTCCTCGGCAACGTCGTATCCTCTCTTGGCCTGGTCTACGCGGATCTCACCATCAGCAGCCAGGTAGTGGAAGTACTGATTTGAGTGAACGCCGGCACGCTGAGGCGCGGTCCAGCTGGCGGTGTAGACACCAGTGGCCTTCTTGCTCGGGTCGCCCCTCTTCTCCCAGTGGACGAGGACGGTGATGGTGTCCTCCGTGGCGGGGTCGCAGCCGAGGCTGGTGGCGATGCCCTTGGAGCCAGAGGCCGAGACCTTGACGGGGACGAAGCCGAGCTGGGTGACCATGGACTCGCAGATGTCGACGTGGTGGCTGTTGAGGTAGTAGGAGATGTCGGAGTCGACACCGGCCCAGGCCTTGAAGGTCTCGAGCTGGGACTTGGGCTGGGACATGTACGAGTAAAAGTAGTTGAAGTCGCCGAGCTTCTGGGCCTTGAAGCGGGCGTCGGAGTAGGCGGGGTCGAAGCGCTTGTGGTGCTCGACGAAGACGTAGACGCCCTTTTTCTCGGCGGCCTCGATGAGTGCCAGGTGGTGGTCGAGCTCCTTGACGGCGGGCTTGGTGAGGAGGACGTGGATGCCGCGCTCAATGGCGTAGAGGGCGATGGGGTAGTGAGTGGTGTCGGGTGTGAAAACGGTGATGGCGTCGCCGGGCTTCAGTCGGTCGATAGCAGCCTTGTAGGACTCGGGGTCCTTCTGGTCGTTGGCGGGGAATGAGTCGAAGGAGGTGTCCAGACCGTTGTAGACCTGGGTGATGTTCTTGTTCAGATGTTCCCCTGAGGATGGTTAGTATCTCACTGCGTATTTCATCAGATTCGTCAAATGACTTACTGATGGCGGGGAACTTGGTTCCGTTGACGCCAACCATGCCTAGTTGGTTGACCTTGCCTCGCCTTCTCAGGTCGAAGAGTGTGAGGCCAACGACACCGACCTTCTTGTCCGATCCGGATGCACCACCACCGACAAAACCGGTGGTGTACTCACCGGTACCAACCTGCGGAAATGTAAGCATCATGACATGAGATTGAGAATCAACGGCATACGTACCATCAAGACGTTGAGGGGCTCCATTCTGAAGGCGTCTAGGGGTTCAATGGCTGGAAACTTTTCGCGAGAGGGGCATTACTTTGGGGAGAATAAAGAAGGGATCCGTAAGCTGGAGGAGGGGGCGGGAAGGCGATGGTCTATTTAATGGGACTATTCGTTGGAGCCAAGCTGTTGAAGGCCTCGGGCGATCCACGAACGAGTAGACGTAGCAATGGTCAACAGCAGGCGGGCCAGGAATGTTTTGGACGAAGCTCGCAGTCAATCTTCAAGGGTATCTCACATCTTGTCTCGTATCGTCTCACAGCTCCTCCACGTCAAGCAGGACCCGGAAAAATTGAGGGGCACAGGGAGCAATGACAATTGGAGGGATTAATATGCCCCGCACTCCGCCATGCATCAGCTCTTCACCTCAGGTCCCTACTGGCGAGAACAGTACGATGGACTATGTCGGCAAGGTGTTTCCGGACAATAAGAATGTCTTTATTTCATTTTGCCTAATTCTTTTCAGCGCTAACATGCCCCGTCTGCGTTCTCGGCGCCGTATGGATGATTGCTTGCTTGAAAAGCGAGGTATGCTTCCAGAAACGCTCGCTGCATAAATGATTCTTCATCGTGGATGACACAACAGCCAAGGATCCGAGACTGCGGAACGGCAGGACTGGATGATCGCTCTCTGGAGTGCGCGTAAGGTAGTTTCTGCTTATAATGGGAACTTCGCACGTCATTCCCGAACCCATACCGAGCGTGTCTGAATCATAGGCGCCGGTCTGCAGAGCACAAATGGCTGTCGCGAGGTCTCCAACGAAGCACGCCGTAATATGTTGTGTTCACGTTGCGGGTCATCCCGCGGACTGTGCTCACGGAGACTTTGGAGGATGGAGGGTTCGGAAGAGCGAGAGGGGTAGGGGCATCTCCAACATTGAGTGGAGCTGAACTGTCCAAGCGCATTTCAGGCTCTAGTGTCCTGGTGTCAAGCCACTACCCTCCAGAAGCCATGGAAATTTGTGCCAAATCTTCATGAGGGAAGGAGACTGTCGCTGAGGTGTAGAAATTAACTCCGGTTATTCCCTGGCAGCTCCAGCCCTTAACGATATCCCCTGGAATACCTAGCCGCATTACGTTTCAAGAAGACACGAAGACCAGTCCGCATATGATACCTTCAACATGCTATAAAGCCGGCTTTACGAAACGATGTGGTAATGGCCTCAGGTTGTCGACTTAAGTAGTACGAGTTTCCAATCTGTTCACATAAGAGACAGAGTGACACAGTACTTTTCAAGCAAAGTGCGAAGTCGAAGAAAACTCGGGGCGGTTATGCCTGCGTCAGCCAATTCCCCGCCCCCACGTACTTGTACATTCCACCCCCATCGCCCCGCACTAACCTCATGACATGGATGTCCGCTGTCGTGTAACTTCTTTCCAGATCGTCTGATGCGCCGGAACACCATGGCGGCTTAAGGCGGAGAGCGTTCAACTTTCTACGATGCTAGTGGGCTCTCATGTCGCACGAGATGCAACGAGTTATCTGTGGCACTTTTCATTCGGAACGACTCGCAATAGAATTTCGTTGTGGAGGAATTTCGTCCTGACTTGCATAATTAAGAACAACGCTTCGACCAGCTAATCAAAGTAATCGCCTGCTGTAATCGGCGTACATGAAGTTGTACTTCAATGACTCCTCGCAGCAAGTAATCCTCACGGCCTGAATACGAGTAGCTCTCCTATGTAAAGGTCACTCAAGTATCTCAAAATCCATCAGCCCTTGCAACATAGAAAAGAATACCTTCTTACCTTTTCCAGATTTCGTGCACGGATATCCTCCGGCCCAGAGGGAGGTCCCACCCCCCCAACGGCTGGCGCGTAGCCCCTCGTGCCCTTCCGTGGCTGCTCCCAGACCCCCGGACTAATTTACCTAGGTAGTTACCTTAACACGCCGCGACCCCACTTGCCTGTCCAGAAACTGGTAGTGACTTCCCATTGGCGGAAAATCTATCCCGCAATTTCTCCGTCCAATGATAATATCTCCATTTTTCCATCACTTTTCAACCTCAACACCGAAATATCCTCCGCCCCGACCGCATCTGACTGACCTCCGCAGCGTTGCTATTTCCATTCGTCTTTCCTGCTAAGCTTTTGAGTATACGCTGCGGCATATTATGGTCGCTCAACATTCGCAAGGCACAACCCGGTTCCGCCCGTCTGCCATCGGTCGTCAATGATGCTGACGAACCGATCTGCATCTAGCCCAGGTGCCTTGCTCCAGGTAAGGTGGTACAGGCCAGGACGAAGCTCATTTTCTGGGGGAAAATTCGCCATGAGGAACGCTGGTTATGGCTACCGCCAGCGCTCTGTCTTGTTGTCCAAAAATGTTCATCATTGATACTACTTGGTGGCCCGCCACTCCTGCCATAAATTGTCGCAAAGCAGTACCTGTCACGGTTCGCTGTCGCCAGCCACTCCATGACGACGCGAGCAACCCCGAGCTTCGGCAGCCAATGGCCGGGTGATGATCGGGAACCTCCGTCTGCATGTTCCACTACGCGCTAAGGTCCAAGCCGGGCCCGACGAGCCTTGCGTTCCGTGGCGGAACAGCCGCTCTTCCAATGGCATCCTCGATACCATAAACCGTCTTGCTCGCCTCCAATGCCGCTTTTCTGGATAGTTTGCCCGCCCAGACAAGCGACCGGCTGCCCCTACGCAGATCTCGCGACATCAAATGGGAAGAAGCCGTCGTTATTGGCGCAATCTCCATCGACAGTATGTGCGGTATCTGAATCTCTCGTTTCCAGCAGATCTTCCGGCCGACGCATGGCTGCAGCCGGATGCATCGCTGGTACCGTCTAATACCGGGGTCCGTGAACCATGGGCGTTGGTATGCCGTCTGAGTTGGGACCCACCTAGAAGGATCGAACACATCAATGGAAGCTCCTTGCTGTCTCGGATGCTGCTCGTCTTTTGATGGCTTGCCGCTAAGTCACATGAAGACCCCGCCATCCACGAGAATCCTCAAATTCCCCGGATGCCGATACTTCAACGTTCTGTACGTCGGCCAGTGCTACAAATTGTGGACCAGAGCACTCGGAGAAACAACACCAAATCAAGTCTGCCGGTTGCTGTATCGCCAATCTATCAGTTTACACCCGAGGTCGGGGTGCATCCGCGTTTTCCGATGCCCTTTGGGTCGCCTAGAATCTGACTACGATTCCGTCGATTTTAAAGGCTCTGCCGGGAATACCAAACCTTCGCCTTTGGCTTTCAGTATGCCCCTCCCACCTCATCTCCATAACTTTTTTAGCGTCCTGCTCCCTAAGAATCCGATCCATGTCGACCCCTCCCCCAACTGGGGTGCAAGGGAGCGTTAAGTTGGCCCCGTAATGCACCCCATTAGCTCCTCCGGTCTTGGCCTCGAGTCAACACGATGTTCGATAGTTCGGGCCAATGTCCACACGAGCAGTCAGGCGCGACACGTCGTATATTTATTTGCCAGGCTCATCCCACCCCACGCAGCTGTCTTGTTGTAAGCCCATTAGCTCATGAGAAACCTTTCTCGCCGCCTCTGGACATCCTGTCGTATAAATATACCTCCCGCCTCGAACCCACCAAGTGTTAATCCGAACACACTGCACCCCACTGTCCCTCCACCTCTCTTCTGCCTGTGTCTCTATTTCGGCCGACTTTCCGCCAAACTCGTATTTCTCGTTCTCTCACACACGATCACAGACCATCATGACTGTCGCTCGTCGACCCCTCCCCGTCGGCATCTACGCCCCCACCATGACCTTCTTCGACCCCGAGACGGAAGACATCGATGTTCCCACCATCCAGAAGCACGCCGAGCGTCTGGCTAAGGCCGGTCTTGCCGGCCTTGTTGTCATGGGCTCCAACGGCGAGGCTGTTCACTGCACACGAGAGGAGAAGGTTGCTGTCACAAAAGCCACCCGTGAAGCTCTGGATGCCGCCGGCTTCCAGAACGTCCCCGTCTTGATCGGCGCCACCGAGAGCAGTGTCCGCGGCACCGTCGAGCTGTCCAGGCTTGCCGCTGAAGCCGGCGCTGAAGCCTCCCTCGTCCTGCCCCCGTCCTACTACCGGGCTCAGGTGGACGAGACCACCATCTACGAATATTTCGTTGCCGTTGCCGACCAGAGCCCTATCCCCCTCGTCCTCTACAATTACCCTGGCGCTGTCTCCGGCATTGACATGGACAGCGACCTGCTCATCAAGCTCGCCGAGCACCCCAACATCATCGGAACCAAGTTCACCTGCGGCAACACGGGTAAGCTGACCCGGGTGGCCCTGGCCACCGACGCCAAGACTCCCTGGAAGCAGGGCTCTGGTTATATGGCCTTCGGCGGCATGTGCGACTTCACCGCTCAGACTCTCGCTAGCGGTGGCAGTGGTATCATTGCCGGCGGCGCCAACGTCATGCCCAAGGTGTGCGTCAAGGTCTGGGACCTGTACGCAGAGGGCAAGCGTGACGAGGCCATTGAGCTCCAGAAGAAGCTTTCTCGTGGTGACTGGTTCCTGACCAAGGCTGCCATCGCCGGTACCAAGGGTGCCATCCAGAGCTACTACGGCTACGGTGGATACCCCAGACGTCCTCTG
Organism: Colletotrichum agaves; assembly: GCA_036785465.1. NCBI lineage: Eukaryota > Fungi > Ascomycota > Sordariomycetes > Glomerellales > Glomerellaceae > Colletotrichum > Colletotrichum agaves. The sequence continues at coordinate 99,119 of JAXISO010000033.1, read as the reverse complement.
AGGCGCCTTGACAAGGCCAGGACCACCTCCATCGAGGAGGGTATCCGCGAGGTCATGGAGATTGAAAAGTCGCTTTAAAAGAGACGCATCCTTCTCTCACTGACTTCTCATGATCTAAAAACAGAAAAGAAATAGAAAAAAGGGGAACAAACCTGTGCGGGCGCCAGTCCGGGATGGGACGTTGGTGGGGTACAGCGACCAACGATCACGGCCGGGGGGTTTTCCGGGCTGCGATCTCGGGACAATGTCCGGGACGATGATACCCCGAGGCCGTGGAGACCTCAATAGAGCCCTCGCCCTTCGGGTCCTATGTGACCCGAGGAAGATGGAAATGATGAACATCACTGGGATTGGCATTCGTCAATGGTTGAGCAGGGAGTTATGCCGATAATGACTGGGTTGATGGTTTTGCGTTTAACGCTCGAAAAGGACATGTAGATGAGGCCAGCAGGGCTCTCCCTTTATCTAGCATTCAGAAGAGATCAATGAGAGAGTTTTAAGCAAATTTTCTTTCGTGAACGTTAAATCTTCTATTCGTGTTTCTACCATGTGTGAGCGCCGTGACGTAAACTCATCCCTGGGCCATGCCCGGAAAGCCGCATATAATAAGCCTGTGAGCCATAGTCCATTCAGATCTTGTATTTCCTAGGGTCCAGTTCAGAAATATCTGAGCTCGTGGCCTGGCCGTCAAAGATGTATTCTGACATCAACTTGCCCGTGGCCGGACCATTCTGGATTCCCCAGCAAGTGTGCCCGGACGCGAGCCACAGGCCCGGAACCGACGTGGGGCCGACGAGCGGGCCGTAGTCGACTTGGGGTAGGTAACACGCCTGTTTCGCTTTGATCGAAGCAGCAGCCAGCGCCGGGCTGAACGTTGCGATGTATGATATAATGTCGTCGCAGTTGGCCTCGTCGACTTGGACCTGGTCGGCCGTGTCTGGTAGCGGAACGTTCTTGTCCGGCTCGCCTGTTGTTTGTTGGGAAAACCTGTCAGTTTATGCATCAAAGATACAAAGACAATGACCGAAACGAACCACAGGCGTAGACCTCCCCGAACGGCCGCGCATAAATCTCCGGATCGACAATCCTCTTGTGCCTCCTCTTCTGCCCCTTGCTGGCCCGGTGCTCGGGCACGAAGTCCGCAGGGAGCTCTATGCTGGTGAAGACGGCATACGGGCTCACATCGGCGTTGTAGACTACGCTGTGCGCCCGCAGCCCCGTGACCTTGCACCCGGGAACCAATCTCCCCGTCCACGGTCCCGCGGAGACCAAGACATCCGTGACGTCCTCGATCGTCCTCGTCTCGCCCGACTCGCGGTCCAGGTACTCCACGCTCCGGACGCCCTCGGCCGTCGAGTGAACCCGCCTCATCTGCGCCATCGTCCTCACCTGGACGCCCTTCTCCTGCGCCAGCGCCGCCATCGAGGTCGTGAAGTGCAGCGGGTGCACCTGCGCCGTCTCCGTGGCCCCGGGCATGCCCATCTCGGAATACGACTCCACCGCCTCGCGGTCGATCCAGTCCAGGTCCCTCGGCAGGACGGACTCCTCGAGCATCGACGCGGCCGCCTCGTCCTGCTTCGGAAGCCTCTCCCAGCCCTTCTCCTGCTCGCCCTCGTTGGCGCCCGGGGCCACGGCCTCGGGCTTGGCCGTCGCCTGGCGGATCTTTTCGAGCCTCTGCTTCGTCACGCGCGCCTCGAAGCTGCCGCACTGCACGGGCCGGTAGCCCCATCTCTTCTCGCCGCCGTGCTCTGCGGCGAGCTCCTTGTGCAGGCGGTACGACAGCGGGACCAGGGACGAGGGGTAGGCCCAGAGGGCGAGGAGACCGCCTGCTTTGCCCGAGGCGCCGGCGGCGATGCAGGACGCTTCGAGGATCGTGATGCGGTGGAGGGATGGGTTGTATTTTGGGTGTCGGGTCAGGAAGTATGCTGTCGTGGAACCGATGATGCCACCGCCTGGATAGCTCTGGCATCAGCTTCTTGGGCGCGCGTGTGGAGGGTGGCGACATAGGGAGGACCTGATGAACGTACCGACGATGACGATGTTTCGCTTTGCTTGTGAGTCCATACTGAACGGTTGGGAGGGGGCCACGTTCAATGCGCCTTCCAGGATTAGGGCGCGTCGCTTGAGGTTGATCGAGGATTGCTTGGATTTGGGTTCGGACTTCGATTTCTTGACGGTCGGCATTTCGTCACCGCGGGGCGCGGCACCGCCGCCGCTCTGGTCCGGGGTGGGGTAGATTTCGTTATCGATAAGGTGGGCCGTGTAATGGTGGCCCGAGTCGCATGATTTTCGGTGCAGTAATTGGCCCGAGCCCATTGGCTGGTAGGCTGGGAATGGTTTAGAAACCAGAACTGGGTCTTTGTCAAGCTGTCCAGATTTGGCAGTCACTTCGGTGATGTGGGTGATATCTGATCCGCTAGTCTAAACTTGTACCCATGGATTGATATACTATAGTACAGTTAGAGGCTAAAGCAGAATCTTAGTAAGTAATGTATGCCGGTGATCCAATAGAGTGGCGTCCTTGCCTCTACTTGGATTCTTCGGTCGGCACGGAAGGCCCGGAGTTCACCAGGTGGCTCAACGCCGACCGGTCTGGACTGGACGGACTCGGAGCCCGGGACAACGCAATTGGCCGATTGGGTCCACTCTCACATGTCCCGCGTCGTTCGCATAGTGTCCCAAGCTGAAGCGAAGTGTGATGCTCGTACGCTCGGGTCGATGAAGAGCTTCAGGACCTCCCCGTAGACATCGCAAAAGGGCCCCACTCTCGACTCCAACAGCCGAGCTTTGGCCATGCCACGGCAGTGATGGGCTGTAGCCTGTAACTTGTGAAGTATTACCTCACCATTTCCGCGTCACGTAATTACCTAGATACCTTAAGGTGAGGTAGCTTCCATGGCGGTTGCAGGTGGTGCACGCCCGTGCCCCGGGACCCATTAGAAACCGGATTGAAACTTTGTGCCGGCAGGACCAACATCCAATGTCTTCTTCACTGATTAATCCATCGTCCTGGCGCGGAATGTTTCGTCGGATTACCAAATACAAATTTCCTCCCTTAAACACGTTTTCTTCCCACAGCCTGCCGTGCGGACGTCTGGCCATTCCTCAAACTAATCCCAACATTTACCGAAACGATTGCGGGATCGGCGCACTCAACGTATACTCGACGACATTCGATAGCGGGGTAATTTCGAACCTCATTTTTAAGCAACAACATCGACGACAAATCGCAACAATGGCGTCAGCAACCAGTTTCTACGACTTCAAGCCCCTAGACAGTACGTGACGAGCCACGCGCAAGCTCCTCCCCTCCCCTCCCTTTGCCCTTTGTACCTGCATGTGCAAGTGCTGACGTCTCACTTTCCCCACGAAACAGAGCGCGGCCAGGAGGTCCCCCTCGCCGACTACAAGGGCAAGGTCGTGCTTATCGTCAACACGGCGTCCAAGTGCGGCTTCACCCCGCAGTACGCCGGCCTCGAGAAGCTGTACAAGGACATCAAGGCGAAGCACGGCGACGACTTCGTCATCCTGGGCTTCCCCTGCAACCAGTTCGGCGGTCAGGAGCCGGGCTCCGACGACGACATCCAGAACTTCTGCCAGGTCAACTACGGCGTGAGCTTCCCCATCATGCAGAAGACGGACGTCAACGGCGACAATGCGAATCCCCTGTTCCAGTGGCTCAAGGAAGAGAAGCCCGGCATCATGGGCCTCAAGCGCATCAAGTGGAACTTTGAAAAGTTCCTCATTGGAAGGGACGGCCAAGTCAAGGGCCGCTGGGCGAGCACCACCAAGCCCGAGGCTCTTGAGAAGCCCATCCTCGAGGAGCTGGAGAAGAAATGAGCTTGTCTTTTTTTATACAGAAGAATTTGATACCTACGTGGCGAGGAAATGTAATGGCAAAATGCGATGGAGGATCTGACCAATCTTAATGAGTCATCAAACTCTTTGATCAACTGACTGCCGTCTTATGCAATATCTTCATGCTGTCTCCCGATTTCTCTACGCCAGTGACTCTTGGGCGTTGAGGCGATCGTCACATTTGCATCTTCGTCTACTGCCATTTCACACCGCACTGCCCAAGGAAAGGAAAATGTTCTGAAACCAAAGAACGAAGAAATAAAAAATGGTTCTCACCGTCTCATCTCGTGGGGCAGGTGTTTTGCACTCCCGTGCTTGGATATCGGTTATCTTTTGAAAATCTTGTTCTTGGCAGATACGGTTGGATCAGAGCCTCAGGAGGTGATTTACTTGCTTGGATACGCTATTGTCTATGCCTGGCGACTGAGGCAAGTCCAAGCCTGATGCACATCGAAGATCCTCTGGTCTTTACAAACGTTGCCTGTTGCAATCGATTGGTATTGCCACTTATCTTCACAGAGTCAAATCGGGCCTGCGGAATGCCTTGGACAGCATCACATGAGTACGTGTGGGAGTCGTCCGCGTGGCGATCGACGAGCGCCAAAAAAAAAAAAAGGAGAAAAAGGAAAAAAACCACAGCGGAAAGCAACGACGCTCAACGGTGGCAGCAGATCCAACCAATCTACTTGAATCCCATCATCAATCGGCTCGTTGAATTGGTGTTCTGGGGCGCATGTTCTACAGCTATTGTGCACTGCGCTCGACGAATCACGCTTGGTCCAACCGTTCGTTTCTTCTTGTTGGTGCGAGGAATGAAGACTAGATGCCTGTCATGGATCTTCGAAGACCTAAACAGTTTGGCCGTTTCTTCTCTGTCATAACATGAGTTTGACGATTTGATTCCATTGAGCCACCAAGTGTCTAATGACGATTCTCAAAGACTTCGTGCCAAATGAGGAACAGTCGAGCTAGGGGGATGTCTCGGAAGCAAAAGAGTTTGGACACGATGTTTCCGAACAATCTCATCCTACTTCGTGGATATCGAGCTCGGTTCATTGACGAAGGATGGAAAGGTTATAGGTCATGACACACACATACGTTGTGCCATCCATCTCGCGGTGCTTCGAAACCCAGCTTTAGTATCACACTATAGCAGCCAAGTGCTCAACAGAAGAGTAGACGCCCACTTTAGGACTCGATATGGCCGAGTCTTTAGGAATGTGCGGTCGAGTGTTATGGCCTTGCTCGAGCACGGGCTATATTATTCCTGCTATTGTCACGAACAGCAGGTTATACGAGCTGGCCAGCGATACCCGGTCTGCTTACGAGCCCAGTTATTCACGGATACGAATTCCTTGTCACCCAGAAACACCTTGCCGCTGTGACATCCCATAACAGAATTCTAGAGGCATTTGTGCTAAATATTGCGAGAATTGCGTGCCAACAATGACCCAGGCTCTCGGAAATAGACATTCCAACAGGACCATAAGATGTATGGGAACAACTATGAGAGTATCTAGATGATCACCTCGATGAATCGCTTACTGAAATGTGACAGCTGGTGTTTGTCTGCCTTGCTACATAGGTAGGCTTCATGTTGTGCAATTGCAATGCGTTACGAGCTGATTAGTCTAAGAAGACGAGCCACAGTGACGTGGGATTCGCACCCAAAAGATATTCAGACGGACGTGTTTCCGGAAGTTGGGCCTTTGAGTATGCTATGTTTGAATCGAACTCTTCAAAATCTATATTAGGATTTCGAGGAGGACGAGAACTGAGCAAAACGACCCGCGGGTAGTGTGGAAAAACGAAGATCCTTCATTCTTATCTAAGGCCAGTCCTTTGAAAAGACAAAAACACTTTCAGCAAGTACCTTGCTGGCCATCAGAAATACGACATCTGGGACTGAGACTGTGACCGGAGCAATATATCCCTCTCGGCCGAGGCCATCGTCGGCACTCGTGCTGGCTCAGCAGACAACCACATCACGACTGAGACGTGGAAAGAGTGAGACTTGAGTGGACTTCTAGGACAACTATAGCAGCTTCATGACTCAAAATCATGAAGCTCCTCTGGTGTGCGTTGAGGATTGTATAATGCAGCAGTAGACTCTGAGGCGTAAGCCGTTCATCATTGCTCAGCCAACCGTGGTCAACTACCGTGACGATACGAGGTTGCTTCGGACTCTACATCTGAAGTACGGCCGTGCTAAACCAGATCGGATCTCAATACATCAGGTCTCCAGAGTTTCCAAACTAGGGACAGAAGACGCCCACAGGGCCAGGCACTGGGAGGGAGGACCGGATGACATCGTGCTCCAAGGACCTTGTACGCACACTACTGATGTCGGGCGAAGAACCGAGCATTCTGGGATGAGGTTAGATACAATCTTCAACTACACAAACAAGGCTCTTAGAATAATAAAATGGTCACTATCATGGCCCACCTAAAGACGAGGAACTCTCTCTCCAGATTCAGTAATCCTACGTATTGAAAGACGATATGTGTGTAAACATGTCGCGCCTGGGGGGGAAAAGAAAAAAAAAGAAAGACTCGATTCTCGGCTACGTAGCAGACTCTTCTGCAAGCCCGCTTTCCAACCAACATGCGTCCAGTAACCAACCCACATGTACCCGGCATCCCAAGCTCAACAGAAGTAGCACCACATCCTGGGGCCAAGACGAGGCGCCGTATTACGCGCAGACCGATTAGCCCTTTCCACCCCCGCCCCCAGATCCAAGACATCGTACAGAGCTTCAGAGCCGCATTTCAAGTCTCGGATCCGATGCGCATCAAACTCGCCTCCCACGACAGCAGCACGAGGGCAAGGCCGAGATACGAACTTCAGCGGTTGACTGGCACAGCTTCCTCGAGAGCGTGTCACAGAGACCGAGACAAGCGTCACGCACAAACATGCTGATTTCCTGGAGAACAATACATCCAGACGGGAGGAATAGACGCCGGTGTGAAAATCGTCCCCGCCACGGCGTCCGTCCGTCTGCTGTGACATGATGTCCACAACCAACACCCCCCCCCCCTTTCTCCCGGGTCGCCACAGCCGCTGCCACCGCCTCATCTCATCTCGTTCCAGCACGACGAAAAAAGGGCTCTGCATCATCGTCGTACATCGTTCCAAGGGACTTCAATCCGCACGCCCTCCCCCCCTTGTCCCCGGATTCCATCACATATCCACTTCAGCACGAGCCGGCGGCGTGCACGAACGGCAACCTGCTGTTCGTTTGAGCAGAGAAAGCGCCGGAGCCAGCCCTCAACTTGCGACCGCAAATTGCAAAACGGGGGACCAGGGAAAGACATTTGATGATGGACATGGAAGCTGCGGAAGGGAAAGGAAAAAAAAAAAAAAACTGCGGATACAGAAGAGAACCAGCTAGACCGCATAACGCCATCAGGAGATAAGGATTGCGACGATACAAATCTCGTATTATCCCTCGCGTTATCCTCGAGCCTCAAGAGCCCACAGGCAGGCCACAGCTCGCCGGCTTGGCTTCCATACAGATGGATACCTCCGTGGGATGGCAACAGCGGGACTACGCATGCAGATTGCTTGGCCCGTCCCGTGCTTTATTTTTTATTTATTCTCTTTCGTTGCTGTTCTCGCCTTCTTCATTTGTCTTCAAACAGGCCCCCCTTCCCGATGATAACTGACGGCGTACCTAGCCAAGACTTCTTGACCTGTACGCATATGCCGCTTTCATTTGCGACCCATGCCCAAACATGAAGAAATGGAATGCGATTCTGCGGCACAGGGTGGCGCATTGCCCCACGGCACGAACCAGAGGAGCCGGATTCTGACGTCCGGACATCGAGATGTTAGATGGAAACTGAAATCCCGTCTTTCACTCACACTACCGAGATAGCATTCAAAAGAAGAAGAAAAAGAGAGAGGGATTTAGAAATCAAAATCAAAAGAAGGTGTGGCGATGGCCTCGACCGCGTCATAAGTCGAATATCTTACCATCTTCAGCAGCGCCGCAGTGGTAGATCTCGAGCATCAAAGGCCAGAGCAGAAAGGATCGGGTACCCTTCGCCTCCCGCTCATTGGGTCAAAGCAGCACGCGCGCTGAGTAGGGTTGCATACATGGCTCATTGACAAAGTCGATGTCCGGCTCTGCACAAGCAGCCAAGCAAGTAGGCGAGCTCCACGCAGAGAGACAGAGTGACAGAAAAAAAAAACAGTCGTGGCTCGCCCTAAGGAAGGATGCGAGAGAGGGTGTGTCTGAGTGAGAGCGAGAGAGAGACAGAGAGAGAGACAGAGAGAGAGAGAGACAGAGTGAGAGAGTGAGAGGCAGTCGCTCGCATCCAGAAGTTCCCGGATCTCATCGACAAACCTCGGTCAACGGAACCGTTCACCTTTCGTGCGTGCAGATAGAAAGGTACGCGATGTGCGCGTCCCCTGCTTCCTTTCTACTTACCCCTGTGTGCCGATGCGGGCCTGCGGCGGCGGCAGCCGGGCTGGGAACTTTTGTGGAAGCCAAGCGGGGGTTAGGCCGCACTGAGAGCATCCCCGCAAAGCCCAGTTCAGACGCCGAATCGGGCAAAGAGCTCGAGCTGGTCTTGCTCCGTGCCTGACGTACCCGTTCGTTTGCTGCTGTCGAGCCGGGATGAAGAGACGGCGAGCGGCAACTAGACCAAGACTTTTCCGGCGTCAGTCGTTCCTGGCCAGAGGAAACACGCCTTTTTCCTCGGGCATATTGCCTTCATCGTCAGAGAGATACCAACCGCGATCTTCATTCCTGCCGCGACTGAAACGCGCCACGACGAGTGGTTATAACCTCCAGGGTATCAAGAGGGGCGACGGTAGTAGTTCAGAAGTCAACGACAGTTAAACCCGTGATCTGAACGAGGCCGAGTCGGCAACTTCGCCAAGAAAGGGACTTCGAGATAGCGTGCCGGCTAGCCTCAACTCCCAAAATGAAGGGGCTACGGAAGTGGTAGTATTACTTATCCACCGCGTGTTGGTAAGCGAATGCGGGGGAAAAGCCATGGACCCCTTTCGTCGTCAACGGTCGAATTCCAAGTGGGATCGCACGTGTGCGAGTCTCTTGCTCCGACCAAGTGGGTGTCTTTGCGGAGAAAAGGAGCTTGTGACATTGGCACTATCAAAATCGAGGGTTCATTTTTTTAGCCATGGCGTCTTGTCAGAATCTTGTCCGTCGGTATCGTGGGCTGGGGAAGAAAGCTGTGGCCACGGGACGCACCCGAGCAGTTTGCGGGGAAAGGTGAGAATTGGCACGCGACGATGTTAATTCATCGTTGGCTAGACCAAACGTGGGCCCCCTCGCTTCTTGAAATCTCTTATCATACAAGACAGGGCGCATCTGCGAAGTAGCTAGTGTGAGAAAGTACGGTAATCTGGATCGTTTCGGGCGTCCGAATCACGTCCAAGTCTTTTCGACTCGTCAACGGATGACAAAACCTCTGATGCTGTCACCATACCCGGTTTCCAGCGTAAAGGTCCGCCGTCAGCATGAGCAAGGCGAATTAGACCCAATGTGATTGTCATAGCTGACGAGTGGCGTCGTTGTCTAGACTTCGAAGCACGAAATAGGCCAAATATATCAGGATCCTCCACAGATACTCCTCCGCCTGACAATGTCGCGTCCAGAATAAGGCATCTCGACGAGTAGCTAGATCGAGCGAGGCCAATAGTCGCAACTCAAGCCGGAAGCATGCGTGTGCGACCAACCTGGAAATGAAGCTGATCACTAGCAAACGCATGCAATTGCCCCTCGAGACTCTCGTTGAAATGTTGGTAAATAGCCTAGTAGGTAGGCCAAAGCAGGCTTTATGAAGTCTACCCCACCTCGCAATCATAGATTGGTCTGATTGGATGCGGTCGTAGGATTTCGCCATTCGTTGACATTAGGGCACACTATCCCATGTTGAGATCGTGATTGCAACGTTGCAATGGCAATGAGAGAGCTGCAATCGATCTGGGTCGTACGCGGAGGCGAGCCGACAAGACAGTATGAAATCAAGGCAACGATCATGACATGTCGATGAAGGTTTGCACCGAAGTTAAGAAAGACGTGGTCTTTTCGGGATCGCTGTCAACCAGCCTCGGTTGTACTTCAGTACATCCCAGAGACATAATGATTTGACTGGGATCAACTCAAGCGCTTGCTTGCATGGAAGGCTGAAAATGTCTGAGTCTTGGTACCCAGCGACTTGTCGAGCAGGGATTGACATTAATCCAAGTTTTCACACCACAGACAAATGGCAGGCAAGTCTACAGATGCGCGGGATGATGGGATGGTGCAGGTCTCAAGACATCTTCGTCATCGACATCATCATTCCTGCTGCAATCACCGAGGACGTGGCCTGTGACGGCCGTGGCGTTCCTCGCAGGTGAAGAGGGGGCAAGAGGGGGAGGGCCAGTGTGAACCATGACCTGATGTAAACCATGACCTGATGTAGCTCGAGAGATGAACCATGGTCGGGCATAGCTGCACGTTTCTGTGGTGGTTGAAAGGAGGATGAAGGGACGGCTTCGGCGGGGATAGTTGGGGGTCCCACCCTCCGCTCACCTCACCGGCCCGTTTAGCGTGAATCAAGTTGCAGGTTCTGCCGGCTCTGAAGAGGCGGTGGCCTCACTCGCGAGACATGATGGGCATTATGATGTTCAAGATCTCTCTCTGTCGTCCAGTCAGTAGCAGCAAATAGCTGAACATCGTAAATCCGGCCGTTGGACGGGGTTGGTGGACAGGAGACTGGAGGAGATGGTGTTGACAATCCCAAATGCCTCTCTCCAATCATCTCGCCAAAGTCTGATTGGCATCAGGGCCCTGTCTTGGCTTTGAGTGGGTGGGAAAGGAGAGATCGAGTGTGCTGTCGCATAGCATAGCCGACTGAGCGATTGCCTACCTCGTAGGCTGACAGGAGAGACCAGCCAAAAGAAAAGGAAGAATATGACGGCAGCATACAGGGGAAGATTGCTCTTCGTCGGCTGGTTGGCTGTTTTTGGCCGGAGAAGTTCGCGCGACGCTGGACGGATGACGGGAGGCGGGTTGGCGGGCACTTAGACACACCTAAGTTAAGCCGACCTTAATTCGTCAGCGGGGATCCGCTAAGGGCCCAATGACTTTTTGTATCGAGTGAGGCTTAGACCTCCCCTCCATGACTGAGAAATGGCGTTTTGGAGGTTTCTATGCAGGCTTCGTCGGGCCTTCTAGCGCCCCGATGTGCTTTCAGCACGCTAGGCAATAATGACTGAAGCCTCGTGATAAGCGTTGCTAGCGGCCGATGAAGCAATCAATGCTTCGGGACAATGTCGCTCTCTCGAGTGATCACGGCGGCAGCGCGACGTAAGGCGGAGGCAATCCGAATTCAGACCACAATTCTCATATGCCTGAGGTTCGGCTGCGTCTTGCAAGGGAAAACGATTGGCGAAGCACCACTTATCAGACGAATTGGGCTCGGTTCTGCCGTTGCTTCGTTTCGGTGCTTTCACTCAGCCTTGCGGAACTTCATGAATCAGAAGTGCAGGGCCGAATCGAGGAGCCAGGGGTTCAGTCGGCGCTTTTCTCGGAAGAGGATTGGCCAGCTCATGCTGATTTGAGGCTTGGCTTGTCAACAATCAAGAAGAAAAAAAAGCCATGACAAGTCAACCATGCCGAGGCTCGATACACGGGACCCAGCAGCATCATCATGAGTCGCGTGCCGTCGTGTGAGCGAGGGGCTATGTTGGTGGATATTGCCCGAGACCCTTGGACGTCAAGTCCGTTTATTGACTCGAGAGGCGGACAGCAGCAAATTCTTCTGCAAGGGGTATGTTTGTGAAGCATCGCGGACACCGAATTCGTTGTACTCCCGGGCCGTGACAGGCAGCCTTGCTAGCCCCCCCGGCTGGTAGATCCCATGTCAGTGAACGGCACTCTCCTCAGAACTTCTTGGCGACGTGACGCTTTGCAAGGGCATGTAAGAGTTGAATGCGTCCGGTCGGGTCCGATGTCGAGTGCCTCGGAGAACGAACTCAGCCATATTCAAAATAGCTGAAATGGAATAGGGGAGACTCGAAACCATGAACTTGTACTGTACTATGTAGAAGCATGTGAAGATTTTAGGAGTCGGCCGACATTGTGGTAGATTGAGTTAGGGGAAGCTCCAGTAAGCCCCACGACGACGATCTTGTCGCTCTGCCGCGGCTTGTCCTTGACAGGCAGTTACAAACCAACAGCACGCCATGTCTGATGGCTGCTTTGATAGTTGATGAAGTAGGATTCTGACGGACGACAGGCTGGCGCATTGCATAGGCGAGGGAGGCTAATACGACAGGGCTGGTGCAATGCCAGCGCCAGCGCCAGGTCACCTCCTTTCAGTGAGTTGAGCGCAACGTCAACCAGCATCTTCTTGTTGGTTTCTTGGTCTCTAGGTTTCTGAAGCCAGGAGGCATGCGCCTTTTACAACCCAGACAGCACCACTGCTTCTTCAAGAACGAGGCCCGACGAATCTCAAGGCAGGTACCTTTACGCAGACTGGATAATTTGGCACTACGTGCGATGGTGACAGCGGGGGTTTTTATTGAGAATGCCGGTCGAGCTGGGGACGGCCTCCCAACGCTCGGCGGGCTCGAGACATTTTGTCAGATGACAGGGGCTGCGCGCGGCGAAAGAGAGTCATACCAGGACGGAATACTGGTACAGGTTAGGTCACATAACCGTCTCAATGTGCCTCTGCAACCGCAGCAGCAGTCGGCAATACGCTCCGTAATATGCCACGGCCGATGAGATGCTAACATTGTCGCGCATACTGACTGGAGGTGGTGAACCACAACGGGGCAAGGTGAGGTTTGAGGCCAAGGTACGGATGGATACCTTAAGCCAGGGTTGTTGATAGTTTTGGTGGGCTATGACGGGTCCGACGACAAGTCTCGGCAGTCTGGCGCGCGGTTGAGACCCAGGGCAACTGGTCGGTCAATCATTGGTGATTTTGTCCTACAGTAATTACTTGATGTGAAAAAGGGCGGGAACTAGGGCTCTGGGAAGCAGAAAGCTCTGCGAGGTGGGTGGTCGGTAATTTCGATATGCCGAAGGACCAATGATGAGGTTGGCGCACCGGTATTAGTTGGTAGGTACCTCATCGTTCCCGCGCTACACATGGTGAGTACCTCGGTCAAGAGGTGTTGATGTGATGGCCGCGCGAATGCGACTTGGTATCCCGAGGTGATATATTTCTGGCGAAATGTCCAGCTGGCGCGACATTGGGCCGTAGAGGGAACCAATGAGGTGAAAGGCGTCGTTGACAAAATGAGGTTCCTTATCGAGTGTTCTCGCAGTCCTTCTTGCGCAGAGTTGGTAGTTTGCCCTGGGCCAGAGACGGGACAGAGGACGGTGCGGAAGGATGACACGGTCTGATGCGAAGTTCTTTTGCAGACATTCCAGAAGGCTGTGTCTGTTCTTCTTTCATCTTTCCTTTCCTGAAGTAACCGAAGGAAGCCGCTACCTAGACGAGGAGGGTAAGGCAGGTACGGCCGGCCATGTGAACCACACCCCTTGGGTCGAAGACGTGGGATGGTGGGATGGTGGGATGGAGAGAGAGGTAGGTGATAATGGAGGTGCGGGCGAGACTTTGGAGAGACAGCGAAAATGTGGCATGCCATGCCATACTCCCCCTTCCTCTCTCCTATTGCCTTTGCAGCCGTGAGGTAGTTAGTTGTATCTGGGTTGACCTGCTGCTGCAACTATTGCTGCAAGTCACTTCTGTCCAACGAGGACGAAAGTGTGGCCCGGGTGGTTGGCCTCGGAATCGGTTGCTCGACGGCAGAAGACGCGTCGAAGTCTGCACAGAAGGTCTGGCAACAGCGCCGACCGTCCGGTGGCACAACGAAGAGGCTGCTTGCCCCCTGCAACACCCTGCAATGGCACTCTCTGCCTTTGCTCCTTGGGCACAGCGCAACGGCGCAGCTAGAATCGAATCAGCAACAAGCCAAGCCTCTAGACGCCGTTCCAGCCTGGCTTTCCGTGTCCTTCTGTAGCATCTCAGCGCTTCCATCAAGTTGGAGGGTAGTACGCTTGGTGGGGGGTTATTGTGGTGGTGAGGAGTCCTATTCGCAGCATCTCGCAAGGTACCGAGTGCGTCGTGGTACCTTACCTTATCATGAATGTGCACAGGGCAGGGCGTCTTGGGCACTTTTGACTGTGCTTTAGCACTACCACTACTACTGCCACGGCTACACACCTCAGCAAGCAGGTGCTTCTCGACTGCCGGCGTGCTTTCTCCAAACGCCAGCGCCATACAGACAGAGCAAGATAGGTGCCAGGTGCCAGGTGCCTTTAGGTGCCCAAGGTACTGTACCTTCTTCCCTTCGCCATCCATGATTCCGCCATTTCCCGTGCCAGCTAGGTAATTACCTACTACCTTACTTTCTTTACCTCAGCACCACTCGCAGCTGGGTCTCACCTCCGACCGGGCTTTCGACTCTGTACTTCGCCTTTTTCTTCTTCCCAAATTTCAAACTTCTGGCAGGAAAGCCAATAGAAGACTCCAGCCCCACCTTGTTGCTCCTGCATCCCTCATCAAATTCCGCAAGCGACCGAGCCGACAACAAGACAAGCCTTTGGCACTGCGCAGGGCCGAGGTACTTGTATCGCGCAGGGCATCCCATCCCAATCCATCTATCCAACGACATCCAATCTTCTCTCGTCAACGGCAACTACGTCTCCAGGCAATGGACAGACAAGACGGCTCGGTATGAACGCGGCGAATGACGCCCGTCAGTCATCTCGCCCACCCGCTCTCGACGAACCGCTATTTGCTTCTTACTTCTTACCTGTGATCCATCCGACCGACAAACACCTCACTTTTCACCGCTAGACTACTGCAGCGCTTCCACCGCTTGCTTCTTGGCCCCTTTGATCGGAGTCGGAGACAGCACTGGAAGGACAGGGTTCCCAGACTAAAGATAACCACTTCTCTGCAACATTGTTGATATCGAGAATGGGGATTGGAGAGCCCCCCGATATTAAACACATGCGAACTGCATTGCTGTCTCTCCACCACGGGCCCCATCAATTACGGCCGTGCCAGCATCGCCCACACGACAGGACAACCCAAAATTTGATACCCACTGACTTGTGCCTGCCGCGGTACCTGGCTGTCGCAACGAGCACTGGCGCCATACCGGTACGAGCGTTCTGCGTCTTCTCTGCTTGGGAGATGAACAGGAACAGGAATAAGGCCGGGAAAGGGATATACATGGACAAGAATTGTTACGCCGCGGGGCGCGGGGGTTCGTCCGTTCACCTCGTCGCTCCAGCACAGCTGCCCTGCGCTCAGCGGGACGCTGAAGGACGACCGATGAACTACCCCGTCATCATCCTTGTCAGCTCGGCTCGAGGCAGAGGGTGCCGAGGGAAAACAGGGGAGACGAAGATACACCACAGATGCCGCCAGATACCTGCCCTTTGACGCGGGGTTTGAAGCCAAACGGCGTACCTCGCAAAGCGGCCGACAGGTACTCAGTTGTATTCATCCGCCTCGGACTCAGCGCGCCTTATTTGTTCGTCCGCTGAGGTCTGCTTCTGAACCCTCTGCGCCAGAAAGAGCAAATTCTCCAGCTGTCACATGCATTTTGCTATTCTTTTCGCCTTGACGCAGTTATGTCTCGCTGCTTGCGGACTTTTCTCATCGTTTTGCTGGCGCCGCAATCTTTCGAGAGTCATCTTAGACATAGTCTCAACCCCACGCGCCAATCGAATTCCTGAGTGGTCCAACTTGTTGTCTGAGCAAGAAGGCCCGGACGGGATTGCCCAGCTACCGACATGTGGCTTTCCGTTGACAGTCCTTGCTGGCAAGTCAATTGGCTGGGCTGACCTGGCCAGGCTATACGTTCATGGCTTGTGCCAGCCGCCAATTCGTCCAAACATCGCGGCCTTTAAACTCCTCGATATTAATTGGCAAACTAATAACTAACGTTGGACAAGAGGTCCTTACCATACCTTATCCGCTCATCCAAACTCAAGTACCGTTCCCGCCTGACCCCCGTCGACGACAATTTTCCGCGTCTTTTTTAGCTCGCGATGCCTTGTTCCTTGCCCGCAGCAGGCCGAAAGTTAATTGCCAGGCTTGGGATTCTTCACAACCACCTCTCGAGCATCTGGACGCAGAGAAAGCACGCAAGCCGCCTGGCTAGCTGCCAATCAACAAGGACACCCGCCGCCGCCTCCGCCGCTGCTGTTGTCGTTGTCCCTACATTACCCAGCCCTGTTCTGCCATGCCCTGTAGCGCGGCAGATGCAGCAGCATTGCATCGCATCGCGCAGCTGGCAGGGGTAGGCAAGGTGCAGGGTGGGTTTGTGGTGGGTTTGCAAAAGGACCTGAGCTAGGTTGAGGCTAGACGCTAAGGGAGCACCACCAGCCAGCCCCATGGCCTGGAGCTCAGAATCCAGTTTGGAGACTGGCGATGGGTATGCTTCGCTACGCTTTCTGACAGTCGGATCTGCCAGTGATCCTGTCCGCCCCGTCTCTCTCTCTTGTCTCGGCCTTTTGCTGTTCGCGCTCGAAAGGTGTTACGAGAGATGGCTTAATTGAGACTCAAAGACGTTCGACAATTTGGCGCCATCGACATCTCAAGGCAGAGAGCCGCGGCAATGGACCTCATCGGAGTTTCCAAGATGTCTTCTCTTTTCGCCATTCACTTTGTCAGATATCCAGGCTCGCAGACGAATTTCTTAGGATACCCTGAATACGAGTTCCTGAGGTCGGGGATGCCTCACAACAGGGATCGCAAGCGCCGCCAAATGGCGACTTTATCCTCGCCTGGATCTTTTCTGGTGCGCGCATTGATCATTCTCCGTCTCGTCTCCCCCCCCCGCAATCCTCTATCACGTCTTATCTTGCTGGCCTCCCGTGCTGCGGATGTCGTCGCGGTGGCCTGCTAATTACTCTCTTCAATCTATGTCATAAATCATGGTATTTTTATATCTCAACGGCGGAGACACCGGATATTGGCGATGAATGCCCCGAGTCGTACGTACATCAGGCCGAGGTTTTCCACCACCCCTCGGTTTGGCCCAGAGTATTTTCGGTACTTCCATGCTCCGACCTAGGCTTACATCTGCACCTGTTCTTCACGTCGACTTCTCCGCAATTGACCCTCTCTTCTCAAACATCGTGAACCACAGCATCATCCTCCTCACCCAGCGTATAACCTGAGGGTAGGGGAAATGGACAGGGCATGTAACGCCTCAAGTGACTGGACGACCAGGACCCCTGTCGCATCGACTGCCCACATCTTGACCAGAACAACCTAAAATCGCGGGCAAGCCAGGCCAAGGCAAGGTATCTGGAACCCTTGACTCTGTACCTGCAATGGGATGGAGACTCCTCTTTATCAGGGGGCCCCTGGTCTTTACGCCTTTGGCAACGGACCCCGCTGATCTACTCATTCATCTTCATCCTCTCACTCTCTGCTCTTACTCGCTCTCTCTACTTTTCGTTCCCCCTTAGCCTTGCCTACCACTGTTAGTCCTGTCTCTCGAGCTCTGTACTCTGTATTCCCCCGTCCAACAAGATCGAGAGCACCACCGCGAAGGCAGAACGGGCACACACCCTACACACCCACACAACCCGGCTTGCCTTCACGTAGGTTTCTCTCCTTCGGTCGACGTCGCCGCCCCCGGTCTCCCATACTGCTGCTCCTCTTCCTCTGCCTCCCCACCCCCATCGGTGCTTTCAAGTTGCCTCCTGTCCCCACGTCTACACACATGGTATACTTCCGTACTGCCTGTGCGATTGCTGTATCCCTCCCCCGGACAAGTTGCGTAGTGAGGAGGGCCATGATCCATGTTCGCCGCCTGTGTATCTCTAGCCAATCTCTCATCCATGCAACCAGTGGTTGCCAACAAGCACGCCCAACACGGCTCGATCCATTTATACACTCCTCATCCCCAAGTCACCTCAGTCTCGATGTATCGCCGTGTCTCTCGACTTTATCCGTCGACTTGGTTTTTCTTCTACTCGTGCCTGAAGTAGGATTCTGTTTTTTCCGCATTAAAAAAGTGTTTGCCCTCATAAACGGAGCCTTGTTGATCTTGCGGGCCTGTCTACTTCCTCGCATCCGGCAGTGCCTCGCATATGCGCCACCAACGTTTCTGATACTCGATTCGCATCTCAAGTCACCACGATGACTGCCCCTACTACCCAACAACAAACTTCCCAGGCCAAGGAAGCTATTGCTGCCGTGGCCTCTGTTCGCAAGAGGAGGAGACGCGCTCCTGCCGGTGGTGCTGCAGACGACTGCTTCACTTGCTCAAAAAGAAATGTCAAGTGTGATCGCAGACGACCTTACTGCTCACAATGTCTCGAGATCGGCAACGAGTGCTCTGGCTACAAGACTCAACTGACATGGGGAGTCGGCGTCGCTAGCAGAGGCAAACTTCGCGGTTTATCTCTTCCCATCGCCAAAGCGCCACCTGTGGCCGGAGTCGCAAAGAAGTCTCCCGTCCGGGCTCGTGCTAACTCTACTGCCACTACCCCTGCCTGGGCCGACGTCGAGGACATGTCCCGAAGAACTACACGCGACGACGGCGGCTTCTCCCCAGAGCACATTGTCTCGACCCCAACTACGCCATACCCTCCCAGCTACGACTTTCTCTCCATGTCGCATCCCGAACATACACCCGCTACCGCGGCCGGGCATTGGGGCAATCTTCCATACTCAAGCAGCGTACCAACGGAGGGACCAAACTACCGCAAGCTAGGAGCTCACTTGGGACCCATCCCGATCTCGGGGGCTCTGTCTTCCTCTCTAGAGTCTATCAGCGATGGTGACTACTTGTCGCCCATCAGCCACTCATATTCAAGAGACGACATTCCGTTTCTTCACAGCCCTACCGTCATGTACGACGCCTACAGCACCCACGGCTCGCCAGGCCCGCAGAGCCCCATCTCAGCCATCCTCATCGACCAGCGAGCCCCCACGTCTTGCCCGAGCCTTGTGTACGCACCGTCCGAACAGAGTTCGAGCCTCACGTCGCACATGGACAACTTTGAGAGCCAGCTGAGTCAGAAGCTGATGCGGGAGTGTGACACTCTGAGTGAGACGGCCTGTCCGACTCTGCTGTAGGATCAAGCTCGCTGACGTGACGGCTTTAGGCGTTCCCGAGATGGATGCGTACAGCACAAGCTGCAACTCCAACAGCAATGTCTGGACCTCACCACCACCCGAAGAGATGTCACCACACCACTCTGATCACCATGCTTCGGCTCAATGGCCCACCATGTTCGAGCCCCAGGCCGTACATGTGAACTCCGATATCATCGCCAAGATGCCATTCTTCATGGACTACTACAAGAACATCATGTGCCCGTCAATGGTTTTCATCGATGGGCCTGGCAACCCTTACCGAGAGCACATTCTACAGCTCGCTTCAAGTAGCCAAAGCTTACAACACGCCATCTGTGCGTTGTCCGCATGTAACCTGCGCATGAAGAGGAAGCTTAGCCTCGGCCAAGATACTCGAGAGCTCTCGGAGAAACTCATGGCTGAGAAGTCTGCCGGCGAGTCGTTGACTGACTCTCAGCCTGATGATCAATCTCTCGCGGAAGAATATCAACATCGAAACCTCGCGGTCCATCTGCTCAACCAGCAGCTTAACGACCCGGCCAAGTCCAGTCACGATTCCGTTCTTGCTACCATTCTCTTGCTCTGCCACTATCGTATGGTGGAGTCCGGTATCGCCAAATTCCATACCCAATTCGCCGGCGTGAAGAAAATCCTCTCCATTCGACGCCAACAAAACGTGGCTCCGTCTCGCGACTCGGCTTGGATGGAAGCCATTTTTACCTACTTCGACGCAATCTCGGCCAGCATCAACGATCGCGACGCCCAGCTCAACGCCACATTTTACGGGGTCATGCCTGATGCCCAGCTGCTTCCCCCAGGTGCCGAGAACATGGTTGGCTGCGATCGCGAGCTCTTCAAGACTATCAGCAAGCTAGGACGGTTGAATCTCCTGTCTCAACATCGCGCGGCTTTGTCCCGCAACGTCCCGTCGAGGTCTCAGTCACCACTCGGTTCGCCCTTGGGTCATGCTTACAAAGGGAGCCTCAACAGCCTGCATCACCAGCAAATGGGCGATGTCTACAACATGTCACACCATCGCTTCGATGGCAACGGCTTCGGCTCGACGCTGGATGACGAGGAGTTCATCATCTCCCCGGTAACCTACGACGACCAGCGGAGCAACTTCTGGCGAGAGTGGAGGGAGGCACGTCTAGCTCTGCAGAGCTGGGAGTTCGACTCTGCGCGTGTTCACGCCTCGCTCCCCGCTCACGCGACCTCGGCACAGGTTCGGGACCTCCGGTCCTTGTCCGAGGCTTTTCGTTACGCCGCCCTGCTGTACACAGAGCGTCTGGCGTCGCCCAATGTTCCGTCAACGCACAGCAGCTTCCAGAATCTTGTGTCTCAGGTGGTCTACTATGCCACGAGCCTCGAGCCCGGAAGCCAAGCCGAGAAGTTCCTGCTCTGGCCTCTGTTTGTGGCTGGCAGCGAATGCGTCAACGAACTGCAACAGAACATCATTCGAAGCAAATGCGGTGATATCATGGCGCGATCGGGCTACATGAACAATCTGGCGGCTTTAGATGTGCTCGAGAAACTTTGGGCGGGCGAGTGGGAGAAGAACGAGCCGCGGAGCCCTGCGGCTCTCAAGCTTGAGGCCATGCGCAGAGGACCCTTCAACTGGACCAGGTGCATCGGAGGTCCCGGTGTTGAAGTGGAGTGGATCATGTTTTGAGCATGGCCCCTCCAAAAGAAGGAGAAGAATAAAAATATTACAGGGGGAAGGGATGAGGCGAGGCGAATGCATTTAGTGACTCGACAAGCACACGAGTCAAGCGCGCGTCAGGCGGGAGGTGAGCGCGATTTGTTTACTTCATCACTCGGCGGCAAGCTGGGCAGGTCACGACTGATGAGAAGAATAAGATTCCATGGGTCGGGATCTACCTGTAACTGTATAATAGTATCTACCACACATCATGCATGTTTATGAGAAGGGCGTAACCGGGGAGAGAGGAAACAGTGGAAGAAGAAAAAGGAGATAGCCTCACAAATATAACACTTGGAAGGCGCATTTTTTGTCGGACCGACATTCTGATAAGATAAATCCACACCAAACACCACTAGTGTAAGCTTATATTGGATTTGATTATACGACTGAAATAAACCTCGACCCCAAATTTCCGTGGGACCAAGTTATCGAAAAAGAGAGTTCAGACTATTAATGATTACTGCGGTAGAGGCACCACCTAGTAACAAGGTCTGTACAACAAACGTCGACTAAAAAAATGGCGGCGTGCTCATGCTCACTTCACCAGGGCCCTCTCTACGCTCACGATGGTACCTGCGTTGCGGTAACTACCTTACTTTACCGGCAGCACGCCAGGTGAGAAAAGGGCGGGCACGGGCAGCGGCGAAGGGAGGCCGCGAGATGATCTTCACTCAGGGTCCAGCAACGGTCCAGTCCAATCCAGCCGACATCGCAACCTACCGAGGACCTCCTTCCCAACCCCCTACCCCCCTCTTTCGAGTTCACTCTCAACGTGTAATTGCGGAGGAAGGAATGAGGAGGAGGAGGAGGAGGAGTGATGATGAAAGAGTAGAGAGAGCAAAGAAGGAAGGGAAGGATGTGTGTGTGTAAACGTGTGTGAAGTGACATTGAGAGAGGGGGAAATGCACCGCGTGAAGGAGGGACGGACGGTGGAAAGAGAGTTCGGTGGCTTTTTGCCTCCCGCTTCGCCCCGGGGGTGTACCGACGTCGTCGTCCAGTCGCAATCGCTCCAAGCGCCGTTGGGGCAGCGGGAGGCGCATGTGGGTGGGGCTCGATCCGTCGTCCCCCATGTGCTTTTGCTTCGCTTGCTTCCTGACCATGCGAACAAGGGAGGGAGGGAGTGTGGGTCGAGGAGGATTGGTGCGTCCGTCTTTTGCTTACATACGCGGACTATCCGTACGGCTTTTATACCCGTCGTGTAGGAAAGGGTATGGAAATAGCGCGAAACAGACATGAGATGAACTTTTGGTGGTTTCGCGACAGCCTCCGAACTTGAAACTTGGCCGTGGCTAATAACGGGCATGGGGATACTGGTGGTGGATCCACTGGATTCGTCGCGATGGAGGGAGAGGGGGAAATGCTGGATTTGCACGTTTTTGTTTTATTTTATTTTGGGTCCATGATTTGCAACGCTAAAGCGCGGTGTTGATCGATGTTGGAAGGGTCCAAGTCTGGCTCTGGAAGTAAGGTAGGGAGAATAGGGTTATCGCTGCAGCTTCGGTTGTAACGTGTGCCTCGGAGACAGACGAAAAGTACGAATGCAGATCTTGGAGAGAGACCGAACAAAATCAGAGACGAGCGAGATGAGGCAGCAGCGGCCGGGGAGGACCGGATCGAAGTGCACGCATCGGCTATCCAGACCGGCCGGGCTGGCAGTGGCAGGCACGCAGGATGTCGAGCGAAGGGGTTCGTTCCTTGGTTCGAGCTGGGGAAACGAGACCAGTCCGCCTTTGGAAAGAAGCCCCATTCGAGTCCAAAAAGTTCCCATGTGGGGGTGATAAGGGAACGTTCGGGCCAAGGAGGCCAAGGAGGCCAGGGGATTGGAAAGAGATGATTGGAGGGCCTCACGTGGGACCGAACGGGCGTTTGTGGTCTTCGATCTGGAGAACATGGGTGCGTTTTTTCTTTTCTTTTTTTCTCTTTTTTTCTCTTGCTGGTTGGTGGCTGGACATGACATGGGGTGGAAGAAGCGTGTCGGGGTGCAGGGGAGAACAGAGCAGAGCAGGGGTGAGGGTGCAGGGGTTTCGTTGAAGAGTGGAGGATTCATGGGAGAAGTGACAGGCCGGCCGGAGGAACATGCTTGGGTGAGAATGAGATGCTCCATCATTCCCGCCCACGAACCCCCTAGTGTACAGAATACAGATACACTACTGCGCACCTACCGCAGCGCCGCCAGCATTTCTGAACGCTCATTTGCGCCCCACCTCCCCTCTGCCTGGGTGGGCCGTACTTTGATCATGTCGGTGTCTGTTCTCGTCCTCTGACCCGTGGAGGGGGGGCCATTTTTTGTGTACGTGTGGTGGTATTTCCCTCCCCCCATTTCCGTTCGGCTGCCTGTGCGACCAGTCAACCGAGCGACGGAGAACGACGGAGTAAGGCGGGCGAGAGTGCTGCTCCCAAGGACTGGACGTGAGATGGTGGGCTTGGACTCGGTCTGCAGGTGACGGGGCCGTTTGACTTGTGCAAATTATTAGTCGGCGATAAACTTCAGTAGTCGCGAGACGTGAGATGACGCCCGCGTGGGGGTTTCGGCGAGCTGTACCATAGTAAGCAGGTCCGAAGCCGACTAGACTATCCCATCAGTCCTGTGCTTCCTCATCGGACCTACTGGCTTGTCCGCGTCGATTGTGAGCTAACATCACTGATACCTCGCAATGCCTGGCTCTTTTGATATCGTCCCGAGGTGTTGATTCCTCGAAAAACGCCTCTGAGGTCATTGCGCTTTTGGGAATCGAGATGGCGGGGGCGGGGCACTGGTCAACGGCAGTCTTTTCTTCTTCGTCCTCCTGGTGAACGATGACGACAGTAGGTGAGCATCCATCCATACGACGTCCAAGCCCAGACGCCGGTTGAAGAAATGCCGCGAACGAAGAAGACTCATTCTTCTCCCCCCCCTTGACGTATGCGCTGTACCGTACCGAGTCCCATCTTGGTTCGTCAGCCGGCTTGGGGCTTCAAAATGCATCCAGGACATTCATTTGGTACCGGTTCACGAGCAAATTGCTCTGTAGACACACACACACACACACACAGAGAGAGAGCACACACACAGAGAGAGAGAGAGAGAGAGAGAGAGAGAGAGAGAGAGAGGTAAGGGTATGGATCAATTAGCCTACTTACCCAGGAAAACACGCAAACCCAGGCCCACCACCATCGCGAACGGAAGAATTGCCTAGGGTGAATGTCAAGAAAAAGCGAGATGTCGGTGTAAAAGACGATGCGAGCCGAGGACCCTGTTGCTTAGCGGAGGTCCCCGTCGAATCTGACAAGGTCCCGTTGCTTCGTCCAGGGATAGGGAGACGGGGATAGGGGTGGTTTTTTTTTTTTTCCTTACCCCTCTTACCCGTAAACAATTCGCAGAGCTTTTTGAGACTTGAATCGCGGTGCACTTTATTGACTAATACAGCGGTGTAAACCAACATGGAGGTCCCTTATCTTGAACCCAACTTAAACTATCCTACACGTTGGCAGGGTTATCCTATGCCTCATCGCCCTGTAAACTCCGTTAGGCCCGGCACAACCCCTAGACAACTCATATGTTTGGGATATCCAAGGACCAGGCCTCCGCGCCTGATCCCACAACGGAAAAAAAAAAAAACTTCAACCTCCTTTTGTCAGCCGTGCCACTTGAATCGACTCTGCCTCAGCATGTCCAGTAAGCCCGTGGGCAAGAGCCCCTTGTCCACGATCACGAGACTGCCGAACCTCGCAATCATGTCCTTCGCGTAGAGCCCGCATACCCACCTCTCGTAGCAGGTGAGACCGTACCAGCCCGCCGGTGCCGACCCCAGCGCCGCCTCCACGTCTCCAGTGAGATCGATCGGTTCTGGTTCCGGCAGTTGTCGGAGCTCCTCGAGCACGCGGCCCAGAGCCGCGGAAGTGCGTCGTCGATGTCGCGTGAACTCCTCGAAGCTCATGAAGGGCTCGTTTCGCAGATCCGCGCAGTCGCCCGACGAGACCCGCGACGACGTCCGTCTCGCAAAGTCCTCCGGGTCCGCCTCCTCGTACCGCGCCTTGAGGTTGCGGTACTCGGCCTCTTCCTCCTCTAGGAACTTGTCCATGATATCGTCCGGGTCCTCCTCGACGGCGTCGCGGACGAGGTACAGGTGGATGAAGGGGTTCTGCAGCCCCAGGCCGCCCAGCGACACGGGGAAGTAGAGATACCCGTCAGGGATGTCCGGGACGCCGAACCTCTCGCCTACCATCCGCTTCAGGCGCTCCCCGGCCCCGGCCCCGGCCGCCCCGCCGTCGTCGTCGCCAAACAGACGCTTCTGTATGCGGTGGAACGTCGCGAGCATGCTGTCCACGTGGGCGCGGGAGTAGCAGTTGGCGACCCGGCCGCAGTTCGTCCCGAAGAAGCGCGCGCCGTACGTGTTCCACGCCTGGATCCAGTCGAGGACGCTGCCGCACGCGTTCAGCTGTAGGCGGAGCTCGTCAATGTGCGCGTCGATCTTGTCTTGGTCGATGATGAAGCGCCCAGACGTCGGATCGAGCTTGAGAAATCCCCACACGACGTCGCCTTTGGGAAGCCCCTTGACCTGCCCGCCATTGTTGACCCCGATCCTGACGCTACCCGTCTTCTCCTCGTTGATCTCCAGCCCCGTGATCTGCGTGAACTCGATCATCGTCTTCCACGCCTGCGCGCAGGTCTCGTCACTGCCCCAGAGCCACATGTCGTCGTGCAGGCGGTACAGGCGGCAGCCGTCGCCGTTCCGGTTGACGGCAAAGTCCATGCAGAACAGCATCGTCTCGGCGAAGAAGTCGGCCAGGGGCGTGCTCAGGGGCGTGCCCCTTTTGCGAATCTGGGCCGGGGCGTCGGGCGGGTCCTGCTTGAAGCGTAGGGGACACTCGAGGATGCGGCGGAAGAGGTCGATCCAGTCCGCGCGGACGCCGAAGAATTCCAGGATGGCGAAGATGGACGAGTGTGGCACGCTCGGGCCGAACCACTTGAGATCGGAGCGGATCACGGTCATGTCGTTTCCGAGACGTCGGCTGATGATGATCTCGGACTGGATGAGGTGCATGAGGTTCTGGACCACGGCGACGTGGGACTTGCGGCTGTCGTTCTCTGCATCTCCGTCGTCGTTGTATCCGCCGCGCTTCTCGCTGGCAGTCTGCGGCAGCTGGTCCAGGAAGATCTCGTCCCTGAAGTGCACCGCTAGCGTCTTCTCGACCGACTCGCTGTCCTCGATCTCAGATCGGTCGAGGAAGTACCTTCGTCGGCGGACCTCTTCCTTGGTCATGGGCTTCGCGACGCTCTTTTCCACGCCGTGGCGAGCCATGAACCCACAGAGGAGGCTGCGCATTTTGACACCCCACTGGATGCCGATGTGATGTATGAAGATGGACTGTAGAAGGTCGTCGTCGGGGAAGAAGCGGTAGCGTCCGTTGAGCTGCCGCCGTTGCTCGATCGTGCTCTCGTCGTCCCAGGCCCAAGTCTGGCGCGTCTGCATCCGCATGTTCAGCACGTCCGCGATCTCTCGGAGGACGACCTTGTTGTTGAGGAAGTCGGTGAGAATCGTCCTCTTCAGGTCCGTGAGCGTGTCGGTCCGCAACAGGCCGCGGATGGTGTTTCCCAGCGACTCCTCGTTGAAGTGCGTCTGCTCGTCCCACCATTTCTGGAACTCCTTGACATCCTCCTTCAAGTCGGCGAAAGCGCGCTTGACATCCTTGGACGACGAGCAGAAGAGTTGATCTAGGTACTCCTCGATGGCGCGGGCGTCCGTCTCCTTGGCCTTGAAGACGTACTGCTCCCACGTCGCCCGCTGCTCGTGCATTTCCTTCCTGCCCACGGGCACAAAACTCGACTCCGAGTCCTGCTCGGCGTTCTTGCCGGCGGAGATCCACTCCTTCACGAGCTTCCCGTACAACTCCGCGAAACGATACTTTGCTGATTCCACGTCGAGGCCCCGTCGCACGGCGTCTTCGTACCCGCGGACGAAGCTTGCCGATACGCAAGGATCGAACTCGGCCTGCTGGACGAATCGCTTCAGATTCTCGATGGAGATGCTGCTGCTGTCGGCGATGGGAGACATGGCAGGTAGCGTCTCGGCCTTTTCGACCAAGAGCTGCGCGCGCTTGCGGTGGTCCTTCTCGGAGGCTGCGTCGTCCAGGAGAGCTCTTTTGCTCGACTCGTAGGCGGCCTTTTGCTTGTCGAGTTGGTCGAGCTTTACGCTCGTGATGGTGAAGAGGGTCTGGGACAAGACGTCGGAGGATGCCATTTTGACCGATGATGATGATGATGATGTAGAAGACGAGACAGGATGGTATGGGAGGAAAGAGATGGAAGTGCTGACGCCTTATGAGATACCTTCCTGTCGAGACGCAACCATTGCGTGAAGCCTATATAGGGCCGCAAGCCGCTCGATTGAACGGCGTTTGCAACTGAGGCCATTGTCCCTTGCGGCTGGGGTCTCTTCGGTCTGAGTAACACGGCCAGTCGAGATTTGGCCTCATCTTGATTCCGTTTGTCCCAAAACCCTGCCTGCTGGCACAGAATGGTGCTCGCCGCTCAGACCCTGAGGCCAAAAAACTGAGGCCAAAACGGCCTCAGTGGACCTCACTCGGCAATAGTCTCAGCCTCGCAAGGTGAAAGTTTGAACAAATACATTGCTATGCGAAGTTTTTCTTTTGAATACATGACGTCGGGTGTGTGAGAAGTGAGGAACAAATGAAGAGCACTCCTTTCATACCTGGGCTGCTTTAGCGGTGTCGATAGCTCGCTTCGACTTACAATGTGTCGACCCGTGTGGTGTTTTCCCGTCATCCGCTTCACGAATGCCCCCCATCATTAACGCCGAGCTTCATGAAAGGCTCAAGTTAGACTCTCATAATAAGTTTTCTCGTCCATTCAAAGGTCAGCATACCCCGACAGTCAGAAATGTGAAAACCCCCGAGATAAATAAATGAGGAGGAAAAGTGCCAACGACACCGACATCGGCAGTGACGTGATTACGAGGTGGTGTCGCTGGTGGGTAAGATAAGAAGGCATACGCAACACCCGGGGATTAAGCACCAATAAGCTTACGGCTGTTTTCCCATTCTAGAGGATGATAGTGGCTGAAGATATGCCAAACATGTGCTTATCTCGTTTCCTCCCAGGGAATGCACCTGCCGAAGCTAGCACTGAGTCGCGCACGCAACAATGTTACTTCATGTGCAACCCGCCAAGCCTTTGCCTGTTGGGGCAGTTGGCCGGGGATCAAAAGCTGGGGTAGCGCCGAGATTCGGCCCCAAAGACGGTAGGCTTGCTCCAAGCAGCAATTGGGAGCTTCAGTGCTTCTCGAGGTAGGTAGGTAGGTAGGTAGGTAGGTACCTTAGCTAAGATAGGCTTCCTGCAGCTGCAGCAGTGCTGCTTTTTTGGAGGTCAGCACCCATGCGATAGAGTGCGAATGTTTGCTCGCGACTGATACTTGCGAAGGGGGGTATGTTGTAGAGCATTGTTCAGTTCTTGCGAAGAGTTGTTTGAATATGATTTTCGCACAACGTTCTGGTCGTAGGTGTCATGATATCCTGATTCAAAGTTTCCAAGAGCTTAAAGAGCCTGTCTAGTTGATGGTTGTGTTAATAGTCCCCTGCTTATATTACTTATGTTATATATAGCAGGGGAATAAAACCTTGGTAGTTAAGGCTATTCTTAACTGTGTGTGGGTCAGGTAAAGTAAATATTTGAGTCTTATATCTTTATGAAATAACCTTTTTATTCACTAGAAGGGTATCTAAAATAGTATTCATAAATGCATAGGGAAGATTGTAGTATTTGTTTGTATTGTAGTTAGAATTTCTGGTGGCTGGGTCCCTGTATGGATACTCGGTACAAGTACCTCGGCAGCAGTGCTGCTTTGGATCGGATCCACTGGCAATTAGTCAGTTTGTAGGTACTGAAGATGGAAGTGCATCCGTTTTCCGAGGGCAGAGATGGGAAACTGCGTCTTAATTATTACATAACCCTTACCGCTTGCATCACGTCTGTTTAGTGTCGGACCCGTAGATCAGCCGAAAGGTGACATTGACAACCCCGGCTCACAGAGCTTCCTTCTCCATTTCATTCATAACAGCTGAGAACTTATTGAAAGAGAGGAAAACCCAACGAGCAGGGTAATCATGCCGGCGGATGAAGAACAGCCGTCTCGAGCGGTCAACGGTGTCCAGAATACAGAAACCACTCCTCTGCTGAGCGGCAGCAGTAATGGCGCTGCGGTTGCCAACGACGAAGAGACTACCCTCATAGCTGATGCCGTCTCAAATGGCCGACTGGCTTTGATCTTGGGAACGTCGTACTTTGGCGTCTTTCTTGGCGCGATCGACAGCACAGTGAGTTCACAAACTTTCACGTTACACGCAATGTTAAACAAGATGCCGTAGATCATCGCAACTCTCTCCGGACCCATCTCCAGCGAGTTCAAGTCCCTCAGCCTGCTCAGTTGGCTTGCTACGGCCTACCTGATCTCCAATGCCGCCTGTCAGCCTATTTCCGGTCGGTTGACCGACATCTTCGGCCGCGGTCCGGGCCTTGTCTTTTCCAACATCTTCTTCGCCGCCGGTAACCTCATCTGCGGCCTGGCGCAGACTCAGTCCGCTATCATTTTCGGGCGTGTCGTAGCTGGCATCGGCGGTGGCGGTAAGTAGTTGACTTGAGCACACTCATTTCATCGATGCTCAAATTGTGTCAATTCGAACTTACTTACTGTTATACTTAGGATTGATGTCCATCTCAACCTTTCTCGGGTCGGACCTCATACCCCTCAGGAAAAGAGGAATCTTCCAAGGCATCGGGAACATCGCCTACGGCTCCGGCGCCATGCTCGGTGGAGTCTTTGGGGGTCTCATCAACGATCACACGGCTATGGGCTGGAGACTCGCTTTCCTAATCCAGGTCCCGCCTGTCCTGGTCTCTGCCGTGCTTGTGGCCGTCCTGGTCAAGGTGCCGCCCAAGGCCTCGGACAAGTCCTATCTTGCACGGATCGACTTCGCCGGCGTCTTCATGACCATATCCTTCCTCGTGCTCCTGCTCTTAGGCTTGAATGCGGGAGGTAACCTGGTTCCATGGGTCCACCCGCTCCCTCTCATAACTATCCCCCTCTCTTTCGTAATATTCGGCGCCTTCCTCGTCTGGGAGAGCAAAGTAAAGCAGCCCATCATCCCTGTCCGTTTGCTTGCGAACCGTACCATCCTCGCCGCATGCTTTACGAACCTCCTCTGTACGATGGTGATGATGATGGCCCTCTTCTATGTGCCGCTGTATCTCCAGGTCAGCGGGCTGTCGGCTACCGACGCGGGTCTCCGGATCCTGACATCCCCCCTCGGCGTCTCCATCATGTCCGTCGGAGCCGGCATCGTCATGAAGAAGACTGGAAAATACGTGGTCCCGGGCATCGTGGCTCTGGTGCTCTTCAACATCGGAGTCGTCATCCTCACCCAGTTTGACGACAACACTCCCGCTTGGGTGAACTACATTGTCTTCTTCCTCTTAGGAGGCGGCTACGGATCCATGTTGACCATCACGCTTCTCGGCTGCATATCTGCTGTGGATCACTCTCAGCAAGCGGTCGTCACGTCGGCGACGTGTAAGTGGAAGCTGCCACCCAGAGCTCTTGCGGATACTAACACGACACAGATTTGGCGCGCAGCCTTGGCGGCACCGTCGGCATCACCATCGGCTCGGCCGTCTACCAGAACGTGTTGAGAAACCGTCTCTGGGACCGGTTCGGTGGCGAACCCAATGCCGCTGATATCATCAGACGCATCAGAGATGACCTGGACGAGCTCAACCACCTGCCTCCAGGGTGGAAGGCCGGTGTTATTCGGTCTTTCATGGAGGCATTCCACAGCGTGTGGTTCACCATGCTCGGCATGTCGCTTGTTGCCCTTGTTTTCATCTCATTGATGAGACAGTACGTCCTGCATTCGACGTTGGAAAGACGATAGGAACGCTGGAAAAACCCGGTGCGGCAAGGGCAGAGGTAGACAGCGATGTAGACGATGGTGGCATAGCCTCCGCACAGCAAGGAAACTTCCTTGCATCAAGGCTGGGTTCCAAGTTTTACACAAACTCATCGTGATTGAGTTCAATCTTACAGATATGTAGGCCACACAAGTAAGTAGAAAAACCCAGCTAATGTCAAATTTCCGTTGCGGCAAGGCTGCCCATACTTCATGACAGAGACTACGAAACAAGAAAGAATTTGTTGCGAAGAGCACAGTTATTTTGATGGAAAAAGTGGCAGATCTATATTCCTCACGCTAGTTGCTACACCAGCGCAAAGCGAAATCACATACTGGGGACGAGCCAAATCATGGTGCAAGCCACAAGCCATGTGATTCCAAGAAGCGGAACAAGCATCAGACATACGCCAATGTGTTATCGTCCCGAATCCTTCCTGCAGCCTTTATAGAAGCCTCGTTGCCTGCAACACAGGGACCCCTCACAATGATCTGCAGATTCATGTCAACTACATGAGTGGTGATCTTGGGCTACTATGGACTTACCTCTCCCTTGTAGTCTTGATCCGCGTTCTTATGCTTTTCCGTATCTCTGAGGAGAATCTCGACGCTTGTGACAGGGGGACCGAAATGCGATCGCTCATCGTCGTGCACCCTATAGTCGTAATACCCAGTTTGAGCCACGCTTCCGGCAACCTTGGGCGCCGTGAGAGCGTAAATGACCCTAGCACCCAGGAACACGCGAAGATCGGAGAGTACTCGTGAAGACAGGGGTGGCGAGTCGGCGCCGGCCCTGTCTGCCACGTATACAAGACGCAACTTCCCTGGAGTAGTGCCAATGGCAGGTCGAGATGCGCTGTTGAAACGGGCAGCCGCAGAGGCGACCGGCATCACGCCGTTGTCAGTCAAACTTCGAGACTGGGCCCAGTGCGCGACCTTGCCAATGGCAGATGTCAAGCGGTTGGTAGATTCTTGATGTGTTCTCAATAGAGTCTCGGGCGTGGCTACCAGCACCGTCGGAGCAACTCCTTGGGTTGCCAGAACTAAATCAGGTGATCGTCCTGCTACGGAGTTGAGAGCAATGGAGGAGTTAGAAAACAATGCTGCGAGGGTTAGAGTGAGAGTGTGAGTGTTCGTCAGGGAATCTGCCGGCAAGAAGAGATCAGACGGGCCAAGGCGTTGGGTTGATGGAACGGCAGCGAGCTGACCCGCAACCCCGGAAACCAGGTTAGCTTGAGTAAATCTGACCATTTCTTCCATGGTTCCCGGCTTCGTCTGCCAAAAGGTAACGACGTCCTTCGGTTCAGACTCTCTGTCGACCGGTGGGAGCTCTCTCGATGCATCGGCAGGTGCATCTTTAAGGATTTCTTGCCAAGTAGCAACATTAACGCTACCACCAGTACCCTCGGGCACTTCATTCCAGTCCATATGGCTGCTGCCCTCATCAACGACCCAGATCAGTTGACGAAGAGAAGGGTATGCTTTGACGATAGTGTCGAAGGCGAAAGTACCCGGAGCCGTGACGACGGTATCCGCAGCAGAACGACGCAACATCATGATGAGCTCCTCGTTGGGAACGTCAAAGGGAACAAGAATAGCCGTAAGGTTGGGATAGAAACTGCAAGCAAATAGAGCGACTAGCAGCTCGATGGAGTTGGGCAGATAGATGGCGACGCGGGTGCCCCCCTGCTCATTGATGTGCTGCCCAATTAAGTTGATCTGTCTGGTAATGTCGTCTGCATATCGTTAGATATGGGAGTTTATTGCGGCAAACACGCGCACTCACCAAGCTGGTGTTCAATCACGTTCTCCCGGCCAAGGACCGTGAACAAGCGGCCTTTGCCTATGGCGCGTTGGCCGTCTTCTCCGGATGCTCCAGTCGCAGCCTTCCTCCATATATCCCGAAGATCTCCATCGCGTCCCCTAGACCACTTCGACGCGCCTGGGTCTTTCACATTAAGGCCGCTGTTTAGCGGCATGCCATGGGGAGAAGAGTGGGATCGATAGACGGGCGATTCGCCTTTTTGTCGGACAGGCGAGCCTTGCGCCTGGCGGGCAAGGAGCATGGGATGGGTATCGGGGTCCTGGCTGGATGCAATTCGGTACGAGACGATAACGACGAGGAGAGTGACGAGAGCGGTCGTGTATGTGTTCCATTGTCCGAAGAAACCCGAGATGCCCTCGTCCATCTGGAGCATGACGTTGTCAAAGAACCCCATGGTGGGCGGCGCGATCTTTCACAGTGACCTCCGGTGTTCACTTCTTATCGGCGTCGTCGATGATAACGGGTGGATATCGCGGAAAGCAAGTTATAAAGAGCTATGCGTGGCCGGCATGGGGAGCTCGGAGGGTTAGAAAAGAGGGAATGGGTTCCGGAGCTCGAGCTCGGAAGTTCCGTGGTGAGGTGGGCTGCGTTGGCAGCCTTCGGCGGGGAATCTTGACATAACACCCCGAGTGTCACTGGCTCTGGCTACCTTCAGGTACGGGGAACTGTACCTAAGTTCGCGTTTCGGCGCCCAAAATAGGTACGTATCTTCAGCAGCTCCCGTCGGCACCTACTGTTGGGATCTGTGCGCCACCGGCCCCACGACGGGAGCCGAAGTTCAGGTACCCACTCTTTAATCAGAAGTGGAAGTTCCCGTCCAGGTGCCCGTTGCTGTGGCCCTTGTGGCTGGTGGATTGTTTTTCTGCCAGCGATTCCATCCTGCGCGATAGCTGCGACCTGCATCTCCTACCATCACCAACTCCGACGAAGAGGTGTATTGAACCACGCGCGCTCGGCGACAGCGCAGCGTCGGCAACAACTTTTTACTAACAAACCCCGGGTTTGCGAACGAATTCGACCGGTACGAATCAACAATTCCCCACTCCCGGTGGATGCGTACATCCTTAACAGAGCTGATGTGGTTTGCTGCAGGCCCTGACCTTGAAGCCTTTAAATCGACCTCGACATCGCGACTTTGAATTCCACTTCGATACCCAAAACAGCAGCCAACATGTCTTCTTCCATGAGCAGAGCGGCTGCTACCACGCCTGTCAGACAAACATCACAGAAGTCCACGCCCGTCGTCGACAGCCCCGGCACCTGGAGGCATCCCCGTCTGAACGAGATCACGAGACGACGCAACGCGACCACCTTTTCCGAGAAGAACGTGAGGAGAATAGCCCTCAACATCGCTTTTCTTGTGACTCTTTGGCTATCGCAAGTTCTTGCGCGATCCTACATTCCCGCACAATGGTATGTTAGGCCTCAGCAGTCCAGTTCAAAGCTGTCCTAATCGTCAACAGGTTTAGCGTTTCGCTGCGAGCCTATCTCGGCTGGGCGTATTATGCAATCCAGCTAGTACCTCTCGTCAATATTGGCCTGGCTATGCTGCCCCTCGTCCGGCCTGCCGACGACCTTGCCGACATTCCTCTCACCCCTGCTCAGCGTAAACTTCTTGGACTGCCGCCCAGTGCCACTGCAGCTACACCCGATGCTGTCTACAGCACCCCTCCTCGATACTCTCGGACGCCATCTCTCGCTGGTTCGCCTGCGAGCAATCGGAGCTTCTCCGGCTCTCCCTTGTCAGGACGAGGCAGCCCGGCGCTCGGATCGTCCTTGAATGGACAATCTTATTCCCCCTCCCCTTTGAACAATAGCCCGTCCAAGTTCTCAGCAAGCCTCAACAGCAACCGGAGGTCTTCTTTCGGCTCCTCGACCAACTTGGGAGCCAGCACCTTTGGAGCCAGTACGTTGGGAGCAAGCACCGCCTCTTCTCTCTTCCCGGACCCTGGAACACCGAGCCCCTCGACTGGAAAGCGCACTAGCGTTGGCTTGAACAACAAGTGGCTTTACGAAAGAGGCAGGAGATCTTCGGGAGGAAGCTGGATGCACTGAGGATATTTCGCATTACTTTCTCATAGACGACATCGTGTGATGCATTGGATGTGTTCAAGACTTTTCATCTGGGTTTCTCTGATAGCTTGGAGAATGGCGTTGCAGGCATCCCTTGCGAGAGCGTTCCAGACGACGTCCTGGTCCCACTGGAGAAGAAGGCAATCAAGTGATTGCTCATTTGAAATGATGTGAACGGGAAGGGAGTGTAAATAGACGTCAAGGTACACAACCTACCGGTAATATTGGGGTATTGGGAATTAAATGACCCTGCTTGCTTCTTGCGAACATGCCTCCTGTCAATTATTTGAGCGACGTAATTGCGTCGGAGCGCTAGAGATGCATGGTCCGCTACCGTCTTGAACTGAATTTCGCAAGATATTCCGGACTATTATCCTAAATAAGGTATGGATGTTGACGCCCGAAGAGATTGGAGTTTTCAACAATGGGAATTGGTGGCAGAGGACAGCACGGGAAAACGGATGGTAGGTCAAGCTGGGTACGTGCTTCGGCAGGAAACATCAGAAACGGGAATTCTTACCCCGCTTTTCCGATGTCTATTGGTCGAATGCCATTCGTGACCCGCATTTCCCCATTACGTAGCACCCAGGCGCCTCTGGTCTGGAACCTTACACCGTCGTCCTCCAAGCTTCCCTTCCCGCCAGAACATCCCCGATAGATATGCCCGCTCTGTGACAACATGGGTGCCAGCGACTCGAAGCTTGTCTTCAAGAAGGGCATTTTCAGGCTTTCTGAAGAAAGACATATTCCCGCCGATGACCCGTACTGGACCTCCGTAAGTTCTCCCGCATCGTGTCTTCTTCGCATGCAGTACTGAGCACATCGCAACACAACAGTTTTGGGAATTGCCCGAGTCTTCAGACGACATCTTCAGCCTCTTTGCCCCCGCCGACATACGCCGCACTAGAGATAAAGCCCTCGAGAATTTGGAAACCCTCATACTAGCTGTCACATCGAGACTGTTCATCTTACGCCATCATCCCTCCTTTCCCGATCCAGAGATTGCGCCGGAGCGAGATGCACTGAATTGCATCCGAGTCTTGACACGAATCCTTCCGTTCATTTACGAGGCAGACAACCTTCAAACGTGGGAGGAAACCTTCTTTTGGGGAGCGAGGAGGAAGAGAACAAGGTCCTCGGCCATAGCCAACGAAGTGCTGTTCGATGGCGGGGAGGATGGCCCGCGATCACCCAGACCGAGAAGCGACCCGGAAGATTTTGAGGATGCCAAACCTCTTGCTGAGGAGCTTATCGACACTCTCGTCGACCTTCTCTTCTTCTCCGACATCACCCTACCCAAGCAGCCTCATGGGCGCACGAAAGTCACATATGCCATCTGGCAAAGTGGTGTAGGCTGCAACACAGCAGTTGCCACTACCAAGGAATATGAGAACAACCGCAGCGAGATACTCCGCTTGCTCATGACTATGACCAGTCAGAGCATGTACATGTCGTCCAACACCCTACCGCAGAAGGGAGTCCGAGCCTTGACACACATCTGCACATGTCCCGATAAGCAAGTCGTGTTATCGGTCCTTTGCTCGTTGCTCAATACTGTACGTGATAAGATGCGCGTTGAACCCCTTGCAGAATAACGCTGACAACCACAGACCTTGAAATACAACCCGGCGACCTGGCGCGTGCCTTATAATACGCTGGTCTTCAAAGATGAGAAGCAGATCCTGGTCACATACACCTTGCAATTGTTGCTAGTATTACTCCTGTACCCGATCCCCGAGCAGAACGGTACCTCGTCGAAAAACTACTATCGGCATTTCCTTGGAAGGCTTCACCGGCCACAGGATTTCCAATTTATCGTCGACGGCATGACGCGAATTCTCAATCAGCCGCTGCAAGAGAAGAGTTCCTACATCCCCAGCGGGCAAACCGCTGCAAAATTTGCTCCAGAAATCATCATGCTGTTCTGGGAGATTACTCAGTGCAACAAGAGGTTCCGGTCGTTCATCATCGACACTGAACGAGTGCACGATTTCGTCATCTTCACCCTGTTCTACGCATTAGAATATAAGAACGACCCTTCTAAGCAGGGCGTGGTTCGGATGTGTGCCTTCTTGCTGCAGACGCTCAGTGTGGAAAAGAATTTCGGCACCAACATGAACCGCAACTTCGGACGACAGGACAGCTTGCCCTTGACCATCAGGAT
This sequence comes from Colletotrichum agaves, assembly GCA_036785465.1. Lineage (NCBI taxonomy): Eukaryota > Fungi > Ascomycota > Sordariomycetes > Glomerellales > Glomerellaceae > Colletotrichum > Colletotrichum agaves. Next base: position 62,468 of record JAXISO010000033.1, on the reverse strand, counting down.
ACCTGGGTTCAGCGGAACACACGCCGACTTCTTGATCCAAGTGAGAGAACACCCTCGGGATACGTCTAGTCCTCCTACTGACATCGGCTAGTCAATCTACAATCTCATTACCACCAGCCAGGGCAGACTGAACGCCATCTACCCGGCTCTGCTCGCAGTGATCAACAACGTCGCACCCTACCTCGAAGGGCTGAGCCCGGCATCTGCTTCCAAGCTTATGCAGTTGTTCTCGTCGATGTCTTCTCCCTCGTTCCTTCTAGCCAACGACAGTAACCATGACCTCTTGAGGTCGCTGTTAGAATCAATCAACTCCACTGTTGAGCACCAATACGAGAGTAAGTTTAGTGTGTAAAAACCTGCGGGTTTTTGTATATGTTTTGCTGGTATGAACTCATACTCATGACAAACCAGAAAATCCCGAATTGATATTTGCAATCTTACGCAACAAAAAGCGCATCGAGGCCTTGCGAAGCTTCACGCTTGAGAGCGGCCAAGAAGAGATCGAGAGGCGAAACCGCCGGCGGAAGGAGGCTGCGGCCAACGGGGATGGGCTTGAGCCCAGCTCTGTTAGGAGCTCTGTAGAAAGCGTCCGCAGCCCGACGACCTCGCATCCTCGACAACCGACTTTGAGCGATGTGCCCGAAGAAGACGGCACCTTTGCGATCGGCGACGACGAGGATGACAGCGAAGATGACGATCATCGCCCAACGCCTGCACAGTCCACCACGAGCGAGAATCCCTCTGTGACGTCGTCTCAAGCCGAGTATGCCGAAGAAGCAATGCCAACTCAGCTCCGAGGAATGTCAGAAAAAGCTCGAGGCAAAATGCCTGCTGGTGTGAGCAATTTCTCAAGGCAGAACAGTACCACCAGTCTCAGCGGCTACTCTACCAGTGGCCAGTCACAGCCAGGTGCTTTTGAGCCTACAGCGCAATGGATTGAGAGCTGGCTGCCAGAGCTGCCGCTCCACACGATGCTCACTGTGATCCAACAAGTTTCGGCTTTGCTGCCCCGTCAAGCACTCGCTGGCGAATCTGCGAACAGGGAAACGCTGCAAAAGATCCAAGAAATCAAGCTTGTGGGCGTCGAACCATCTTCACCCCGTGTGCACTCTTTCGAGTGGTCACAGTTGTCCTTGGGCTGGTATGAATCGCTCCTCTGGGGATTCGTCTTCAGCAGCGAGGTCCAGATCTCCAAGGGAACAGTCGGCATTTGGAATGGAACAGCGATCAAATTGTTCCGAGTACAAGAGACGGCGCCGCAAGGACCAAGCTTAACCTCGCCCAGAGGAGCTGTCGATGCAGTGGGAAGCAACATCGTGTCACGCATAGGCGCCATGAATCTACGCGGAGCCCCGGGCAGTGCAGCGCCTCTCGCGCCACAGCGTCCATCGTAAGAAGGACTCAAACTAAGATTGACGAGCAACTTGTGGCTGTCTGTGCAAGTGTTCGAGGTGACGAGACGACGCTCACAGCAGATAGAATATGGAGTCGGCGACATCAGACAATTGTACATGTGGAAGTAATGGACTTAACGTAGGCAGGCTAAAGGGGCGGTGGTCACTGAACGTCACAACGAGGTATTACGATGGAATCGCTAGTGTACAACTAGCAGCGGAACTCAAATCGAGTAAGATTTCGCACAGAGCACCAGGGGTGATGTTGGAGTTGGAATCAGGTTTGCATCTGGCGTTTAGATCAGTAGTGGCGAAGGACGCGTATTTGACTACCACCGGGCATATGCAAGCTACAGTGAATGCACACAATTCATTATCAGTCCTGCCGTACCGTGATGCCGACCTAGACTGGCAAAACGCAAAGGCTAATCGCCCAGATGGGAATCTCCCTACGGGTTGGGGAATTCGAATGATGTGGCTCGTGTGGCAAGTGTGCCGTCCCAACCCGCTGAGCAGGGGTAATGGATGGATCCCTTAGCCCGAGCTTTCCGTCCAACACTGAGCCTGGTCGATGCAACTGTGTACCTTGCAATGCCAGCGAAAAGCGGTGATCATCTCCGTTTATAGACATGAATACGCAGTACGTATCTCTTTTCTGCTGCTTAACCCGGTTTTTGACCATGGATTCGCATGCACCGCCACATGTCCATCGGCATACGCTTGTTCTAGCCCCTCCCCAATTCCTTATTCAGAACCAGTCAGAAGCAAACCTGGAAGGGTGCGACAAGCCACAATGCCACACCTTCGAACTGGAAGACGCCTGGACGGTGAACATGGGGAGTTGCTCGCTTGGGAAAGAGGAAGCCCAGGAACTTAATAAAGTCCTCGGCGATAGTCATGGGATTTCAGGGACTTGGCTCCGGGTCGGGTTGCACCATTCCAATTTTTGTTTGCTTACGTGGGGAATAACACCCTGGGGATGGTTCCCCGTCCCGAAGTCTTTTTCTAGATCTCCCCGTCCTTGAACGTATTTCCCCTTCTTGACTTGAACTAAGCTTCTTCGTTTTTTTCTTCTGTCATTACTTGTTGGTAAAGTTGAGAGTTGCGATTGACTACTCGCTGGCCATGCTCACTGCCCAGCATGGCTACTCCCCTTGAAAGCAGCGGCGTGTTGGCCGGAGATGAGATCCGGCCTTACCGTATCCATGTGAGAGAGACTTGGAGGTGTCTTGAGAGATCGTCCGTTGGCTGACTCGATGTCTGGAAGGTTTCCAGCAAATATCTCGACCTCACGAAACAAAAGTTAGAACTCACGAGGTTGCCTCACGAGACCTCGGAGCCCAAGTCGCAGGACTGGTGGGAGCCGAAGTCACAGATCGAACCTCTTGTCGATTTCTGGTAAGTTTAACCCACTCAAAGATTACCTTTCCGTATTATTAACCAGAGACACTCCCAGGCTTGAAAAGTACGACTGGCGTGAACAAGAGAGAGTGTACAACGCACTTCTCCCTCAGTTCCGTACAGCCGTCCTTATACCCGGCTCAGAGACGTCCGTCAGAGCTCACTTCATCCACGTCAAGTCACCCCATCGCGACGCCGTTCCCCTTCTCTTGATACCCCCTTTCCCTTTCACCAACCTCTCCCTCCAGCATCTCATTCGGCCTCTTGCTGAACCGGACGATCCCAAAAGCCAGCAGCCGTTCCACCTAGTCGTCCCTTCTCTGCCCGGTCTCGGCTTCAGCGATGCGCTCCCGAGCAATACCTCAGTCATCTCGGCAACGGCTGAGATTTTTAACACGGTCATGACGAGACTCTCGTATTCATCCTACGTCGCCTCGAATACCGCATCATCGGCATCAAGCCCCGCGGAAATCGACTGGAAACTCGCAAATCACCTTGCTACTCGTTATTCTAACAACTGCGTGGGAGTCCACTTCATCAACCCCCCTCTCACAGCCCCGAACCCCAAGGAAGCACCCTTGGCATGGATGAAGTGGTCAATCGCCAAGTTCTTCTGCGCCCCGATCTTCGGATATTCGACCGAGGATTTCCGGTCCCTAGACCGGACCGAACAATCATCGACAACTCATGTAACTGGGCCAACCGACAGGCTGGAACCAAATACGCCATCTTTCGCCCTGTGTGATTCGCCAGTCGGGCTGCTCGCTGTCGTTCTCAAGGTCATCCGCGTCTTGGGCACTCAGAAGGAGTTCTCGCCCACGGAAATCATAACCTTCACTCAGACAGCATGGCTGCCCGGACCAGAGGCTGCGCTGCGCTTTTGGGCTCATTGCCTTGCCCATGACGAGAAGACGGTCTCCAAACCATCGACGAAGCCGATCATCGCTGTGACGGTTTCCTCCGGGGACGTCGAAAGGACGCGGCGTACCGACGTCGAGGCGCTAGCTGTCTCGCCACGTCCGTCCCCAACTTCATACGCTTGTCCTGCATGGGCCAGCACCTCCTATAGCGTATTACACTCCCATCGAGTATCAGGGAGCCCGGGCCTGGTTGCTTGGGACTCACCAGGGCACATTTTCGACGGCGTGAGAGGGCTGGCGAAGGCACTGCTGGCTGCCAACGATGAACTCAAGCATACTAAGCAGTCCAAAACCGCCCCTCTTCAGGCTCTTCAGGGGGTAGCCGTTCAACCTGATTCTCCGGGTGGAGGACAGCCTCCCAAGGCCCAAGAAGCGGCGGGCACTGTGCCTTCCACACCTCAGGTGGAGGCCTCGTGGCGCCTGGAGCGAATACGCGAGGCTTCGGAGACGCCTGGGAAGTCTCAGAAGGACGGCGGAGGAGCGGAGGCGGATTATGACCAGGCCAGTCCTGATACTATTGTAGTCACCCCTCCAGGGAAATAAGAGGAGGACTTACAGTCGATAATTCCGAGAGTCAGGTCTTTTCTCTTTTCTTTTTCTTCATGATACCAAGGTACACGCTTCGTAGATACAAACACGACGAACACGACTTACGAAAACTGGAGGCATCGCATCAATTCAGTCCAATACAAATGGCACACTTTCCGTCCCCTGCTTTGATGTCACGTTCGGATACACGTTCCATGTTCTATTGCGCGCATAATTCAAAGACACACACCATGCCAAACTCAGCTTCATACTTCTCGATCAATTCTTCATGTTTGATCGTATCAAGCCGGTGCGTTGCCCTGCAGGGTTGCCAGTATTGCCACAAGAACAGCTGCGTAGGCGCACGCTCCTATGAGCGTGGCCTGCATTTCGACACCCCGGTGGAGAGTCATCGCAGCGGCGAACAAAACGGTAAAACCAACGACAATGCCAACCGCGGCTCCTTTACTCAAGCTCGGGATGAGGTATATCAACCCTACCGGAAGTAACAGCAAAATTGCGTAGACCAGGATAAAGATGGCCATGTAGACGGCGCGGAGATAGGAGGTCATCAAGAAAAAGGCGTTTTGGGTTTTGTGTGGTCGTCTGTCTTCCAAAAGTGGCTATGCAGAAGATTCCTTGTTAGGGAAGGGGGGAAAGAATCAAGGCGAGCGATTGACGATGTCGGTGAACATTATCTTCACTGAAAACTCGGGGAGTCTGTAGAGAAACGACTCAAAGGCAAGCCACAACGGGTCCGCCCCAATGCTGACGAAGTCGTCTGGGTCCCGGAGGTACGCCATTTCCTCCTCGTTGAGCGACTTGTCTTTCAGTATCTGGGTGTACACGTTATTGTATGTTCGGAAATCGACCTCGTGAAACGATTTGCGGGTTTGTTCATTGGTCAATAGTTGACCTAACAGAGTCAGCAAAGCAACCAGGAGGGCAGTACAGCGAAGTCGAAGTTACGGAAGTAGGAAGGAAAGAAGCTATCTTCCTTGAGAGTACCGGACAACGTGGTCGGGAGCTGGTCGGACGACGTCTGATCGCCGGGAAACAGCGTAGTGTCTGCCGGTGTTTCTTGCTCCATCTTAAGAATATGCCGTTCCAAGCTGACCAACTTGGTTTGACCGTCGAGTATACATCTTCGCAGCAAATATCCGAATTTACGATAGATTGCGGTGTTCTCATAAGCCTCCTGATCTGCTGCTAGACGAGACCAACCTTGACGGTACCTCTCGGCTGCGAAAGATATTGAGTCTCAAAGGAGATGTCCTCTTCAATGCACCGTTTCTGAGTAATGAAAAGTAGAAAAGATCTGGTTCAAAGAGTGTAAAGGTCATAGGCACTCGGCATCAACTCCCGGTCTGGCGATCCACCGCGAAGACGGGTGTGCTGCCGCCTCATCGGGCATCAAGCACAGCAGGATTGGTACCTTGCCTTTCTCACTTGTACCATGCAGAACACCCTGGCCTCCGGTTAGGGCGCACACTCACAGAACAAGTTGAGTTGAGAACTGATTTCAAGGGTATTTTACAAAAACTTAGTCAATACCGTCTGATCTCACTGCCATCCTCTCTTCGAGATCCAGCTATCGCCTATTCCTTAAGCTGTCCTACTCGTACATCTGCGCCCGAGTGAACGAACAAGTCAAGAAACGTTTACTTGCCCTCAACTGCGAAAGCGATGGACGCCGAAAAAGAGTAAGCCGCCACTGATCACCCGACGTACACAATGTGTGATTATAACTGACAAGCTTTCCTAATTCGTGGACAAAAGCCAAGGAAATCTAGCACGAGGCCCATCATGATTTCCCGGAAACGATCATCATCGGCCCCGGACGACGTCTGGGAATTCATCTCCGAACACCAAGCCGCAAAACCCAACTTGACTTTTCGATGGATGCCGTATCGAGCCACAGCTGGGACAGCAGACATTCCTTTCAAGATCTGAGCGCGTTATTAGTGTCAACAGCAGATAGAGGTGTAGCCCAAACCACCTTTCCGCGACGCGTAGGAATGTCGACAGCTCGTGCCACGAGGTACCAGGCAGACAAAAGAGGCACACGTCTTGTTCGATCTCAATACCAGGGCAACTGTTGTTTCATATCGAGCAAGGCTCAAGCTACAAAGCACAGAGTAGTCGAATAAACGGACACTATGAACTTTGGCCTCCTGGGTCAGTCTGATGGATCAACCCTGTCAGCCACCAAGACCTGCGTTTTCATGGACAGCCCCAGCGCTTTTGGCCAATCCAAGTCTGATTTATTTATGATGTGAAATGACCGTCATTTCGCAGACTATCATAACCCCCTTGCCCCAAACTAATCCCAACTGCAGTCGAGAGACGGGTCGTAAGAATTAATCCTGAATAGGAAAGATGACGCTGCATAGCCCACTGCTGCTCGGTAAGTTAGAACTTGGTCTTGAGACTGGGTAGGATGGTTCGTTGCCGTGCTGGTATGACAACCATTCTATGGCCGACACCTCATCCTCTTGACGTGCAGTCATATTGCTTGTTTATTTCTTTTTTCCCCTCGCTTTTGGGTGAACTGCGGTTCTTTCCCCATCTACAACCTGTCTGGACTTACAATGAGCAACTGCTAATAGTATTAACCGGGCTTAGAAGGTTTATCGTATTTCGAAACCGGTGGCCCAAGCATCTCCCCCCTCCCCCCAAACTCCGTGGACACTGGCTCCCGGGATTGACTACACGCCGGTCTCCCGCGCGGGAGCGCCCACAAAAACATGTTTTGAGTTTCCTGACTTCCGTCGTGGTTCCTCCCCCTCGCAACCAAAGTCTCATTAGAGCGAACTGTCCGGCCCCGGCAGGCCCGGAAGCTAAGCTTCTTTTCTCGTCCCATCTCCCCGAAAGACAATATCACGCATACTCGGACAGTCGCACAGCAAGTCATTTTTCTGACGGCTACGTTATATAACGTACTGTTCAGGGGTGAAAGTTTAGATGCGAAGTGATCACATTGACACCCCACCAGTACGAGACAAGTCAGCTTGTCTGCTTCCAGAGGACATGCTCGGAGCGTTCTCAAGTAAAGCTTCCAGGTGTAAATGTCAAATTTTTAGACTAGGCCTGTGAATAACCTTTTGTGCCAAAAAACTGCTCTCGACTACCAACCAGCAGGCTTTGGTGGTGATCTCGTAGGGCTATGTATGCGCTGCACCAAGAAAACTTCGAGAACATGCACTGTATGTGCGTTGCCTCGTAGCTGCAGCCTCGGAGCTCGGTCCTTGAAGTCCGAGCCATTGGAAGGAACTCTGGAAGCTCGATGTAAGAAACGATCCTGGAACGGAACGGCGTCACGACGGGACATGCTCCGAGCTTACAAAAGGCTCATCCTTGCTCTCCATGCACTGCGAAAGGACGAGCCTTAAGTTTTGAATGAGGAGAGCCCTTACCCTCCTCTCGGACTCGTCGACGTTGGTGATACTCTCATTCGCGAGCAAAACACAGTCGCAGAACCATGGCACCCCAAATCAAGAACGTTGCGATCGCCGGCGTGAGTACTTGAATTTCTCCATACCGGTACTCGTCCCCGATTAACACGTAAAGGCTGCTGGGAATGTAGGCACGCCCGTGGTCAAGGCCCTCATGGACACCAACAAATTCAACATCACGATCCTCACCCGCAAGGCCAGTGACCACGCTTTCCCCGCAGGCGCCACCGTCGAAGAAGTCGACTACGACTCCCTCGACTCCCTCAGTGCCGCCCTACAAGGCCAGGACGCGCTCATCAACGCAACAAGCACCTTCGACCCCAAAATCGCCACCCGCGTCGTCGATGCCTGCGTCGCCGCCGGCGTCTACCGCTACGTCCCGCCCGACTTCGGCATCGACCCCGTGAAAGCTCACGTCCCGGAGCTCCCCGTCTTCGGCATCAAAGGCATGACGCACAAGTACGTACAGGCCAAGGCCCAGGAAACGAACGGCAAATTCACCTGGAGCATCGTCTCCAACGGCCCGTTCCTCGACTGGGGCATCAGGTCCACCTTCATGGGCTTCGACGTCAAGAAGAAGAAGATCACTTACTTCAGCGACGGCGAGAACGTCGTGCCGTACACGAACCTCGACGATGTCGGACGGGCCGTCGTTGGCACGTTACTGCATCCCGACGAGACGGCCAATCGCGTTGTCTACGTCCACACGGTGAACAAGTCGCAGAAACAGCTTGCGGCGCTCGCCAAGGAGGCCATCGGTGGCGAGTGGGAGGAGACTACGATGGATATTGACGCCGTGTACGCCGAATGCATGGAATCGATCAAGAAGGGCATCGTGACGCCCGAGGTAATGATCCCGCAGATCTTGTACGCTTGTTCGAAGAAGAAATACGCGGCTCCGTTCGAGAAGGACGATAACGCGCTGTTGAGCGTTAAGGAGTGGAGCGACGAGGAGCTGAAGGGACTGTTCAAGACGATTCACATGGAGTAGGCCACCAGCCAGGTTTATGCAATAACAGAATGCGCTTCACACGAGAACAAAGATGTGTCCGAAATATATGTAACCCCAATCAGAATTGCCATTCCCCGCACCAGGGGAGAACGAGGGCGAAAATGTGAGTAGTGTAACGGCCGTTGTGTCGAACTGAAATTCGAGCAATCGAAGATCTTGACCCGTGTGGCCATATATCGTGGGTTCAAAGGCCAGATTCCTTGCTGTACAGCCAAACTCAGAAAAGCAAGTACAAAAAGTGTGCGCGATAGTGTCAAGTACTCGAGGTGCAACTTAAGAGACCGACGATGATGATTATTGAAGGGGCCAAGTTGAGACCTGTGAAGACCAAAAAACGGGCCTGGCTCTGGACACGGTCCCCTTCTCAGTTGAATCTGTTCTTGTCACACAGGACTGTCAAATTTTACATAAGGGCCTGTATCAGCACTTGAACTCTATCTCCCTCATACAAAGTACATGCGAGAGCTGTTCATCAAGAGGGCCGTTCATGATGCTCGAACTCAGATAGATGCTCTCGTCTGGGGTGGCCATCAGCCACTCCGCATCGGGTATGCCGTTCCTGACCTCCCAAAAAATGCATCCAAGCCAGCCAGTACACCACCACGCTAGCCCTTTCTTTGCTCGTCCCGAGCGTAATATACACAGGTCCTCAAGTCTGAAGAACAGGAATCGAGTATCAACGAACAAGTGTGTTACGGGTGGACAAGACATGTGAGATCCAGTGTGGCGTGAGAAACTCGGGTTCGTCAGGTCCGTGCTGTCGGGGCGTGAAGTCGTGTGTACTAAGACAGCAGTATAAGAAAATGAACTTGTAAAGAGGAGTCGAGTTCGTTGATGTCGTTTCCTGTCCTCGCCGGAGGACAAACAATTATTGGGTTCGATTAGGAGCGGAGCTTCGGTTGAGACTCGGCCAATGCCAAGTCAGCCTTGTGTCTGTTTAGAAGGGGATGTTGGGAGTGCCCTGGGCACCAAGAGCCTCCTGCTGCTCCTGCAACTCCTCGCCGCCGGCCTCAATGGAGATACCAACACCAATCTTTGCTTGTCGCTGTAGAGAGTTAGTATAAATTGCGCAGGGCACAATGGTTGCAAACATACCGCGAAGTGGTCGACATCAGCAGCCAGGGTCATCATGACTGGGGCAGCAATGCGCTTCTCCAACAAGCAGCTCAGCTTGCCCTTGGAATCAACCTGAGCGCGGAAAGTGGACATTCTGAAGTCGTACTTGGCGCCAATGGTAGTAACGCCCTCCTTCTGCAGACCACCCATGACACCTCCGGCACCGGGGACCAAGGACAATTGCAGATCAACACCGGCCTGAACCTTCTCAGAAAGACGTCTCCAGTAAGAGGTATTCAGAGCACCCTGAGCCTGAAGCTGAGCAGTAGCGATCCAGTCGGCGGACTTGTAACGAGCGCAGTAGGATGTGGCGGTCTCGGGGCCTTGGGTCATGGCCTGGCGCTGCCAGACGGTCTCGAGACCGAGAGAGAGCTTGGGGGTGATGGATTGGAGGTAGCTTCCGATGAAGATACCGGTAACACCGCCGTCGAGGCATGAGGGGTTCAGCATCTTGAGAGACGCGGTGAAATCATCGCCAGTGTACTCGTTCTCGACCTGAAGCATCTCCTGGCCTGCGCCAGGAGCAGCCTGGAACTGCGTCCTCGATACCAACTTATCAGACCATCGGTAGTTGAATCGGGTAGACAGCTGTCCATCGTTGTCCATGTTTCCTTGGAGGAAGACCTTGAGTACTGTGTCAGTAGACAGTCCTTGCGCTATAGTGCAAGGAAGTTACATACCTTGCTTGTTCCGAAAAGCGCAGCAAACGTGTAAGGGTTCAGGCGATCGCCCATTGCGAACTGATGAGACACTTGGAACAACGGCGACATGCTGAAGGCCTTGGTGAGGTCGGCGCGGAGGCCGGTGAACATGTAGTTGGTGAGCAAGACATCGCGCTGAACCTCCTTGTTCAAATTCTCGGTGGTTCCAGGGTTTGACAGGCCGAGCTTCGCTCTCCGTTCCGAGAAGGCGTTGAGGGCATCTGACAGAGTGTGGGCGACAGGGTTGTTCAAAAGAACATTTTGAATCAGCTCCAAGCTTGACGCCATTGTTGCGATGGTCGGCGCCGGCCTTCGTCGAAGGAAACCGAGGAACTAAGTAGACGAGAAGACCTTGACGAAGGGTGGACGACAAGAACAGTGAGCCTTTGTGCGGAAGTGGATAGTACAGCTGCGACTGCCCTTAGGACCGACTGAAGCTCACGCAATGGGCAGGCAGGGTCGGTTTTGGGGGGGGGGGGGGTCGTCGAGGTCGGGAACCGAGAGTGATGGATTGATAGTCTGGAGAATAAATTTCTTCCACGCTGATTACATTACGCAGGAGGTCCTGTTTGAGCACAAGCCACAACCGGGTGCCACACTGGATTAGCTGCAATGGAAGCCACGACTGGCCAGACACAGTGGGGCACACTGGATCACAGCAGGAGCTTGGAACAATGACAGCACAATCACGTGACTACACTTACTTACGTCAGGATTCGAGGTCGTGCTCTTTGTTTTTCGGTCCGAAGCTTAACCGGGTTCAGGCATCGGGACTGCCGCCGAGAAGACCCTTGCCCGCATCCGGCACGTTCCCTTGGATCGTTTAGCCCAAGAAGCCTTTTTCTCTGCGGGCAGTGTGTTTGTTAGTCCGAGACGCTCTACATCCTAGGAACCTAACCTCCCTCATCTACATATTCAAGTGAATCCTTACCTCTATCGAATTCCCAGTTAATTGCAATTCCGCTGCCGATCAATTTGTGTTACCTCCAGCCAAGTCTCCAAATCGGCGCTGTCATCTCGCAAAACACGATCGAGCCTCCGTCTGCACAGACCACAGAATTCCGGCGAAGGAGGGTCCTCGGCGGCTCATTTCGGAACCGGGCAGCTCAGACTTCAGCGTCACTTCCACCGCGACCGCTACCGCAAACCTCGAAACACGTACCTCTGCGCGATTTCCACTTCGAGAGCATCGCCCCAACCGCACCTCATTCGAGCGTTGCTCCAGGTCTGGTTCGATTTCGTGAGGGTCAGAAATCACCAGCACCGTTTCATGCTTCAGCTCGGCACTGCGTCATTGCCTCGTCCCCGCTATTCCCCTCCGTAGCGGCCCCTCCACCCGGCGCTGAGGCCGTGGATGCGTCGAAGTCAACCCGCTCCCACTCCACGCCCCCCGACATAATCCTTGACTTGTTCGCCCGTTTCTGAATTTGAGCCGCAACTCTTGGAAATCCTGGAACCTCACCCATCGACATGGACACCTTATTGTAAGCTAATCTTTTTCTTATGTGGATGCTGGGTAATTTGTCTGATCTGCCCAACGATTTTTTTGTCCATATCCTCCATCATTCCAATATCTGCCAGCAAGTGCTGTTCTAGCTTTACTGCTTCTTCCCTCACGTTATGCCCAATATGCCAAGCCTGGCATAAAGCCCCCATTTGGTCTCAAAGAGTCTCGGATCCTGGAAACCCCAAATGGGTTGGCGAATCTGCCTCTCGTCTGGTTGAGTTCCCCGAAGAGGAAGACTCATATTCCAAAGACTTTGTCAACTCTCTTCAATAACTCAAGTGAATTGATTTAGAGGGAATGCAATAACAAAGTGCCCCTGGTTACGCCCCCAAGTCTGACAGGAAAACAACATTCAATACGAACAGGAGGTGAGGGCGACACTGGCAAACGCAATATCGACCGTGGGCGCCTTTTTGCTACTCACACCGAAACGTCGGCTTTCGGAAAGTGTCAATGGAGTGGCAGTCTGTCAGGAATCCGACTCGGCGCAAGCGCGCCCGATCATCTCTACACGGAGCGCAAGGCCTCAGAGTGTTGAGCGTGTCATTTCCATCAAGTCTTTGACATAAACTCCAAACTCTTCACCATCTAGCTCCTCCTGCATCTCCATGTCAAGCATCTCTAATGCTTAGCACCATACCATACACTCGTCACCTGCGCTCGTCACCTGTTTGTCTTTGCTTACTTTATAAATCATGTTGATGGGGCACACTCCAAATACCTTGGAGATGAAACTTGGGATTCTCCTTGCTACTTGTTCGGACGCGAGGATCTTGCGACTTTTATTAATATCATTGTCCACATCAGAACCGCCGAGATCGCGGCCAACGCGCCCCGATACCGTCGCAAAAGCTCAACTTTCATCGATGGCATTCATGATGTCCCCGAAGACCAGGATATGGCTCCGGCCCAACTCTACAGCACCATGTCTGGTCGCCTGTTCCATTCGGGTCGCATAGCCATCGTCATGGTCGGCCTCCCTGCCCGCGGAAAGACGTAAGTCGCAACAGATGATGTAGAAGAGCGTCGGGTAACAATCACATAGTCACATCTGTGTGTCCATGGCACGCTACCTCGGCTGGTGAGTAACTCGCTCAAAAAGCCCGAGAGAAACAGTCGCTAACATGGGTTGCAGGCTGGGCGTCAAGACACGTATTTTCCATCTTGGTGATTATCGTCGCGCAACGGTCGGCAAGGGCGGGATCGTCCCTGAGGACTACTTCTTCCCCGACGCTTCTCCTCAATCCGTCATTTTGAGGCAGAAAATTCTGAAGAAGTGCCGCGAAGACATTTACGCCTGGCTGAACCACGAGAATGGCCAAGTTGCCATCTACGACGCTGTCAACCCCACCGCCGCAGGTCGTCGTGCGTTGGCCAAGGAGCTCGCGAAACATGACGTTCAGGTCAGCATCTTCCGCCATATTAGTTGAGTAACTCGCGCTGACTCCAACAGACCCTGTTCATCGAGTCCTTTGTCGACGACGAGGCCATTCTGCGCGAGAACGCTCGCAACGTCAAGATCTCATCCCCCGACGTAAGTCCAGAAACCATTACCTCCCTTACAACAGTACCCTAACGAACCCCAGTTCGCCGGCATGGAACCCGACGAAGCAGCCAAGCTCTACCTCCGTCGCATCGACATGAAGATCCCCGTCTTCGAGACCATGGACGAGAAGGAGCTCAACTACATCAAGATGATCAACGCCGGTCAAAAGTTCTTCTACAACAACGTTTCCTTCAACTACCTCTCTCACCGCATCGTCTTCTACCTCACCAACCTGCACATCAAGTCCCGCACCACCTATTTCGTCCGCGCCGGCGTCACCACGGAAGAGGACTCGTACAGGGCCGACGCTCCCCTCTCCGAGCAAGGCATGGCCTACGCGGCCCGCATGTCCGAGACCCTCCTCAAGCACCGCGAGCAGGAGCGCACCGCCCTCGAGAAGGGCGGGACCACGGTGCCACTCCGGCCCCTGTCCGTCTGGACTTCCACCCGCCGCCGCACCGTGCAGACGGCCGACTACCTCAAGAACAAGGGCTTCAAGGTCCGTCAGCGTTCGCAGATGAGCCAGATCAACCCCGGCGTCTGCGAGAAGATGTCGGAGCGTGCGATCCGCCACATCTACCCCGAGGAGGTCGAGAAACATGACCTCGACCCCTATCACCACAGATACCCTCGCGCCGAGGTAAAACCCCTTCCCATCCCCCTTTCTCCATCCCTTTGGTGAGGAGTCCACACTCATCGTAACCTAGTCCTATCATGACCTCGCCGTCCGCCTCGAGCCAATCATCCTCGAACTCGAGCGTGAGCAGAGCGACCTCCTCATCATCGCGCACGAGTCCGTCCTCCGCGTCCTCTACGCCTACCTCATGCACTGCGCCACCATGGACATACCGACCCTCAAGTTCCCCCGCGACGAGATCATCGAGATCATCCCCGCCGCGTACCAGAACGAGGCCAAGCGCATCCACATCCCCGGCATCGACCCCAAGATCACCCCCGGCTCCCCCGAGGACATCCGCATCCCAGTCCCCGGTGGTAGCGGACCCGCCAGCGGCAACATGTCGCCCATACCGGGTCTGTCGTCTCCTCCCACCGAGACGGTCGAGCGGCCCCCTGAGAAGGTCTTCAACAAGGCGGCGGAAATGGTTGCCGATCGTCAGAACGATGAGGACTAGATTGTGGCAGCGGCTTTGACCCTTCCAAAAGGATATGCCAATGAGTTTGCTCGGAGAGAACGTGAATGCACCCTCCAGATCATTAGATTGGGAAAGTGGTCGAAGAGGAGTTGGATCCCTTGCCACCACTGGGTAAGGACTTTTGTGGTTTCGGTTTCGTCCGGCGAAACAAATCACTAATGGGAAACGAGTTGTAATTCAGCATCGTTTGAGCATATTTCGACTCGCCAGGCGCATTGAATCGTTTGGGTGACGACTGAGTTATCACATTATTATCCTATAGTCCCTACTCATGGTGAAAGGGAGCCCGAAAATCCCTTCGTATTTCTCCGTGGTATCCCGTTTTGGAGAGCTCAATAAACGCCACCTCCTACGCACATCCGTGAGTGCAATGCAGCGTCGTGCGCATCAAACAAGTCAACCCTCTGCCAAATCTAACGCACCAAACTCCTCGCTAACCTGAAGTCGAGAAAAGCCCTGCATCAATCCAATCCCAGGAATAGACAACCTGTAGCTAGCGGACGATTCCGTCGACCCATAATCCAGGGTTCGGCCTCTCGTGCCTCCTGCCGTATCGTGCTTCACATGACTGCGCATTCCCGCTCCGGCTCACCGTCCTTATTCTTCTTCTCCTTGGACTTGCCTCTTTTGTGGTTGTGGTACTTGGGACGGTGCTCTCCGGAATTCCTCTCCCGCGAATCCTTGGAGTCTTTAGAGTCCTTCGAGTCTTGCCTATCGCCTTCAGCCACCGGGGTCGGTTCTGCCGCAATGTCCTCGACAAATCGTTCTTCTGTCACTGGGTCGGACAGTGGAGCGCTGGCCGACGAAGCTAGCGCATTGCCGTTGGCCGGTTCTCGCAGCGGTTCTTTGCTTGGTCGCATCAGTCCTCCAAACCGCGTCAGGGTAAGACTGATGCGTCCCTCGCCTGCTTGGCTCGTAGGTCTGCTCTTTGTCTTCGCAGTGAAACGAGCAGCAGCCCGGGAAAGACGCTGCGCCGTCGTCTCTTCATTTGGCGTGAGCGCTGGAGAAACAGCCTCTGGAGTGATTGCAGGTGTACCCAAAGTGGAATCCGTGAAAGTGACGCTGCCCCGGCGAGAGTCTTTGGAACCCTGCCCGTAAGGCTCTTCGTCCAAGCTCAGTCGAGTGGGCCGCTCAAGCTCCGATGAGAACCGAATGCTGGGAGCCTTGGGTGGTGAAATTGATGTGTTGTCGAAGTAATCGCTCTTTGAAGACGGAACACCGGAGTTGGTACCGTCCTGCGGGTTAGGCGCTGTTGGCAGGTTGATGCTGACCTTAGATTCGTTGTATGAAGGCGGCTCGGTCTCCGTCTCTTCGGTTGATGCTACTTCAACCATAGGTACAATTTGATAAAATAGCAGGTATGGCATCTCGTCCTTGAGTGCTTGTCTGATATCATCCACGTAGGTCACCCTGCTTTCAACGTTTAGGTCGTCGAATTTGACCCACTGTGCTTCTTCGTAGTCGGGAGGTGGATCCAAGTCATGCCGTCTGTTGTCTGTGAGAAGCTTGGGCGCAACTCGCGCGAATGAAACGTAGTGCCCGCTGTAAAGCGAGTCGCCGCGATGGCAGACCACTGATTGAAGGACCAGTTTGTACTCCATACTGAACCCGTTCGGGTCCTCTTCTAACTGTGCCTCGCCAGCAAGCATGAAATGGGGCAGTCTGAGACTGTCTGGAATATCGATAAACGTGTTGTGGCGCTGAGGCAAACCCGAGCGCGTCATCATGTAACGCTTTAGGCAAATTCCAACAACAGGTCTCTGGCTGAAGTTCATGGCCACCTCCATGTCATTCTTCGGCTCCTTGTTACCAGCCGCGTGCCACGGAATTAACCTGAAAAATTGCCAGGCAGGAATAGTGACGGCCTTGACCACGGTTGAACTTGTTCGTCGCGCTTTCTCCAGCATGCTGGACTTGTCGGACTCTGCTGATTCCTTTTCTTCCAATACGACCCGCTGGATGACACTAGTTGAGCGGTGTCTGGGGACAGGACGCGATGAACTGCTCGGCGACTCGGGTGCGCCGTTTGGCGCCTGAGAAGCCGTCCATCGCCGTTCGAGAGCTGGTGACAGCTGCAGAGGAGACGAACTCAAAATGTCCGATGCCTCGAAGTCTGTACTACCCTCTGGTGTCACCAAGCGAATGGTATTCTTGCTTGGGGTAGGATGCGTGGCCAGCTCTTTCTTCTCGTCGTGGCTGTCTCTCAGCACGTCCACCTGTGTATTGAAGTATTCTTCCAGACAGTCTTCCAATCGAATGCCCTTTCCGTCGGGATCTGGGGGCACAGCCAAGTTCAACAATCGTTCGTAGACAAGCTTGTGATCGTCCTTGTCGTTTTTCCCTTGGTGAAACAGATCGACCTGTAACTGTAAAAGGGGAAGCTGCAGGGTCTCGGTGACGAATGCAAAGGCCTCGGAGGTGTCTTGTTGCTCTAGCAGCTTGGCGTCGCTCCAACCACAGTCGGCGAGGGCATCCTGGATGAGCTTCGTCTGATTTGGTCAGTGGCAGGAACGAGACCGAAATATGCAGGGTCATCCTCACCATATCGGTGTGAATCATTTTCCCGCTTCTCAACATGTTCACCCACAGGCGCAGTAAGGTGACTAGTCTACGTCTAGGCTCGTCCGTAAAGTCATTCTTCAGCATGCATTCGAAGGCGTCTAGCTTGGCGAACATGGCAAACAGGAGGGAGTCGAGGTAACAAGTGACGTTGCCCCTGTTCTCTGCACCGACCATCTCGATCTGCGGGTTGTAATGCGTAATCTTTCCAGCCATAGCCTCGCATTGCATCTTGATGAATTCGACAGTCTTTTCGACATCGCCTTCGGCGAACTTGCTGTTTAGCGAGTCTCGAATGTGTTCCTCGGAAACATCTGTGATGTTGGAATCGACGAGCTGTTGCGTTATCTCCTCGATCTGTCACCCGTTTAGAGGAACCTCGAAATTTGTGGGATCGCAGACCAAAATACCTTGGCCAATTCCTTCTCCTTGAGCTCGTCGTCATTTTGTTCTCGTCGTGCGGCGTCGCCTTTGAAAAGCGACCTGAAGGCTTCGGCTGAAAGTGGACGGCTCTAGGTTGGAGGAATTAGCAACCCGACTTCCACTCCGGCCATACAGAACAACAACAGCATGTGAATGCACGCAAGGGCCAAGATCACAAACTCACTTTCTGGCCAGGCTCGGAGGACTTGCTCCTGCGATGGGCGCCATTCCTGTCCCGCAGGCTGAGGAACTTCTTGCCCTTCATGGTCGGAAGTCTGGTTCGGTGTAGAAGAAAAGGGGTAGTGGTTGGAGCCGGAGAGGCTACTTGGCAGAAGCAGTCGTCTCAGTGGTCAGGAACCATTGTCAGGTCGAAAACGCAACCCCATCAGCCAGCAATATGGGAGGAGTGGAGAGCAATGTTGATAATGAAGAATGCAATGTATGCAAGGTATGGAGGGGCTCTGGAACGTCTCGGCGGGGCAGATTTTCGCAGTCGCAAAGGACGGGGGGTTTTTGGACGATCTAGGCCTGGACTTTTCGATGTGAGCTGCAAAGCGGCGGGCGATACAGTGCTGTTGCTGAATGGATGTGCAGAGCAAACGGGCGCAAGCTGGTATCTAATTAGGTCCCGAGGGACTGTCGCTTTGGTAGGTATCTATCTGTAGGACGACGGGAAGGATGAGTTCGGATCAAGTCGTGGTGTAAGGTTGACACGGGGGTACCGCTGAAGCAATTAATTACATAGTAAGGTAGCGAGCGAGCCTTCTTCCTTCCTCCATCTGGCGGCTGTGGTGGTTCGTGGATTTTGGGTCACCAAAATTCGGGGTCCAGAGTTGAGGGCCTTTTGCTGGCAGGGTGGTCCGGTGGAGTCGCCCAGTAACCCAGGTACCGCCGTGGCAAAGCTTTGGCGCAACAGTACCTTCAGCCGCTAAAAAGCTCTCCTCTTGGGCACCTGGTGCCCCTGCGGACTTTCCCGTCAGTTGACTTTGGGAGTGCCGGGGAGTGCCTTGTCGACTCGTAGAGGCGACGGCGAGCCGGACTTCTCGATTTTCTGAATCTAAATACGACTTCCCAGGATGTCCGTGACCCCGAGGAGCTGCTTATCAACAGCAACACGTGTAGCAGTTCTAGGTCAGAATACGACTTGACAGACGAATAACCAGAATGTTCTCTGTGTCTCTTCGGTATGGCGTGCCCCTGCATCTGACCCCCCGCCCAACTCGGGGTGACCAATCTCTAAACTATGAATAAGAGTTGCCTGCCCCAACATCCAACATCCACGCGAGGTGACATACGTTAACGCCTGTCCGTCGTGGGAGCACCATCCGAAAGAGACCACGACTTCCGGGTTCCTTGATGAAATAGGCAATCTATCCATCGCATCAATCGCAGGTCATTCGATCCCCTGTCCTAAAACCCAACACTGATTGGGAGCCCAGGCATGGCGTTCATTAACAAATCTTCTGCGGAAGCAAACTTTTCAAAGGTCTCGCTTTTGTTTCGCGAGGCCTTGTAAATGGCGGCGATGATACCCTATGGGACAAGCCTTGGCGCGTCCCTTGCGTGCGCAGATCCAACCTCATGGTCCATGGCGAGTTTCAACAATCCCCGTCTTTGGACTTGGTATGCGGTGTTCGTCTGGGAGAACAGACGAGCTAAAATAGAACAACAAACCATCTATCTCGCGCTTCTTACTCACCATTCAGCAGCCGCTCCAAGAGGTTCAACTCAAACCTAGCACATGCCACTGCCAACAGCTCTGTCTTCCAACTTCGCTCTCGGCCAATTCGTCGCCCGCAGCCTCCTACTAAAAGACTTTGGTGGCGCAATCTGTCACTGACAAGCTCCTCGTGGGTGGTTGCGCTCCGGGGTTGTTGTGTCACCGATACCCTCGAATCCGAACAGACGCACTCCGCCTAAACAATATCCCATCGACTGTCAGCCATTTTTTACCCCAAATCATTCAGTTTCTAAGCGTTTAATTGGGCTGCAAATCCAGCTGACCTCCTGTACTGGACGACTCAAAATATACGTACTTACTGGCGTTGGTTGACAGCCGATGGGATATGTTCGTTTTCGGGTCCTTCTTCGGCACAATCAGGCAACCTGCTTTGTAGAGCACGCGCCTCCCATCATCGAGATGCACAATGCCCGTCTTTCCCATCCCTCCGTCCAATCTTTTCCCTTTAGCAAGACATGCTCTTCGCACGCTTGCAAATGCGTCGCTGACCCGTGCGACTGGTGACTGTCCATCTTCAGCTGAGGCCGCATCATGGCTGCTACGTAATCTGACGGCGTGGGTGAGATAATCCGCTCCTGCAGAGAGGATCTTCGGCGTCCCGCTAGCATCCCGTTCGATACTCAAATGGAAGGATGACCCACAAACGGGCGGCGGCCTGACTGCAAATGGCGACAGTAAACAACCTCCCACGAGGTCGAAGGCCCAAGAGTCCGCCACGGCCGAAAAACCCACTAGTCGATTGCTGCTGCGCTCCAGTCGATGATGTGACGAGGTAGAAACGACAGAAAGAACAAGAAAGCCACCTCGCATTTCTGTGCCGGCGGAATTGCCTTGAGGCTACCTTTACCTAAGGTAGCCCGTCGGGTCGGATCAGGTGCTTCCAGGTTGTGGATCCAGGATCCACAATAAACCTTTCAGCCACAAGTGGCACGGACGGTTATCACATCCAAGGTTTCGAGGTTGAAATTTCCAGTATCGCGACCGGCCCTTGCAGACGAGGCGAGGTGCGCGACAAAAGCGATAACACACTATGGCTACAACACGGGAAAGCTCCCGCTTAGCTCGGGCTATATGCAGGCAACGCTCGCCATGGCAATTGAGGCCTGTCGCAAACCAGCGATGCGCTTCCACCGAAGCTGGCAAGGCCGCACCTGAGCTCGCTGATCTCGAGCCCGGCTCGTCCCTCGGCGCTCCAGGACCCGACGAGGCTGTCGTGAAGTCTTGGAACACGGCGAAGCGTATCTCTGAAAGGCCGCAACAACTTCCCGGAAAGAGGTTCGTTCTCTATGGCCTTCAGCCAAGGCGGAGCGCTAGTCGACTGACATGCCATGGAACAGATACGAATTCCATCCACCAAAGTTCGATCGCGGCCCGTTGCACCCAGTTCAATCACCGCCCTCCTCCGACCCCACGGCACGAGACTTCGTTCCCGGACCCTTCAACCTGCCCCGACTGCTCCAGACCTACGAGGCCACTGTCGCCGCCGACCTGTTAACCATGACGTACCTCCACAAACCACCCGGAACCCCAGACCCTCCGGTGCGCGAGCGGTTACGTGAGTGGGACGACTCCTCGCCGTACAACGTCAACCGTCCTCGCCGCGGGCCCAGAGGTGGAAGCAAGCTCGATTTGCTCGAGAAGAACGTCAACTGGCGCAGCATTCCCCAGATCAAGGCCGTCTCGCTGCACTCCTACATGCCGATGAACAACAAGACCCCGGGCACCCTCAACGTCGCGCGGTCAGTGATCCAGTCCATCAGCGGGAATTGCCCGGAGATCACCGAGGTCAAGAGCAACGTCATCCAGTGGAAGATCCGCAAGGGTGACAAGGCCGGTGTCAAGACAACCATGTACGGCAACCAGGCCCTCGAGTTTCTCGACAAGCTCATCACTCTCGTCCTGCCTAAGATCAAGGACTGGCCCGGCGTCAGCGCGACCACAGGTGACGCCAACGGTAACCTGGCCATCGGTCTGAAGCCCGATGACCTGGCTTGGTTCCCCGAACTCCAGATTAACTACGACATGTACCCCGCCAGGGTGAGTTGAGTTTGGCTGCCTGCGATCCGTGTTGCCTTGCTGACGAAATTGTGTAGCTCCTCCCAGGTTGCCATATTTACATTCAGACGACTGCCACATCGAACCGCCAAGCCAGGCTGCTGCTTCAGGCTCTTGGCCTTCCTTTCCACGGAAAGTTCAGGGATTAAGCAGCAGCACTGCAGAGAGCGAATGACACAAAATGTACAATACCAAATCATTAGAAAGCCTCTACATGCACTTATACCATCAGGAACAATCACCTCATACAAATCGGTGCCAAGTTCAATTTTGATCAAACCCATGATCTATCTGTACTGGTGACCATCTAATCCCATATCCCTTTTAATAGTCGTCCTGTGCGTTGAATGTCCTCAAGAAATACCGTCCGCCCCAACGCCGTCCATGCAATTCATTACCAATTCCTCTAATACTTTATCGTTTTACATCTCATGGCTTGATTTTCGCCCGCAGCACATCCATAACCTTGTCAATCTCCTCCATGTTCACGGCATCGACCTTGCCTGAGTGGAGTCCCTTCTTGGCCAGATCGTCGGTGAAAGCATCCATGGCAGGCTGATAATTCCGCACGGCGGAGCTAAGAGCGTAGAGGGCCTTCCTCCGTACAGCTTCCTTCTCGTCCTCCTTGGTCGCAAGCGTGACGAGAGTGGGGATACCGGCCTCGCCCATGGCAAGGAGGCGCTCTTGGCTGGGCTGGTTGTTCTGAACAGCAGTACCGACACACCAGGCGGCCATGCGGCGAATCTCGTGCTCGTCGTGAGCAAGACAGCTGAGGAGTGGGGTCCACAGGGCAAGGTTCGTCATGTTGTTGGCGTTGTCGAGGCCCTCGATAAGCTGCTCAAAGTTGTCAAAGGCAGTCACCTTCGTCTCGAGAGTCACCTCGGGGTCTGTCGAGGTGATGACGTCCATTGATGCCTTCATGAGCTCGGCATCGCTGGGGCCGCCACCGAAAAGAGCCGCGATGGCCTCGGGGTTGAGGTTAGTGGCAGGGGCCGCAGCGGCAGGGGCAGTGTCGCCGTTTTGTCCGGTTTCTTGGTTCTCAATGCTCCATTTGAGGAGCTCGTTGAGGTTCTTATCCATTTCGTAGGGTGTGATGAATTTTTTTTGTTGATTTGATGTATTCGCGATCAATATCTGATGTTTCTTGACAGTGCCGGGTGAGCTGTCAATTGAATTGATGTTTGCAGGGGTATATGATTTGTTGTTTGACGAATGATTGTTTCAACAATCTTCATTCACTTTCACTGGCAATCTCATCAACGCTTCGAGCTTCTCCATAAGCAGGCGTCTCAGTCTAAATCCTGACTGGCTGCACTGATTTGTTGCCCTTTTCTGGAACCTTCAAGAAGCTTTCTTGTCCATAATCGGTTAGCGCAGATCTCACGTGAGAGCCCTGATCAGGGCCAGCTGAGTGCACGTGTATGCAGAATCGCGGTTGAAACTTAGGCATGAAACACGTCGACCGCAGCGTTGGAATCATTGCTGGCAATGGTGGCAGCCCAAGATCGGATCATCAGTGCTGAGCTGGCATTTCCCACCTGCCAGTCATAATTGAGGGTGTATCAAAACTCTGGAGTCCCTATTTCCGTATTGTCGAGGGATGACTGTAAATTGCTGATTCTCTCCGGTGGTTGGTGAAGAACCAAAAAAGTTCCAGCTGCCCCACCATTGGCAATAAGTGCCCCTCATTGCCGCTTTAAAGCAGAGGAAGCTTCCCAAGCTAGTTACCAGGAAATAGTAGCGCAACGTAACGTGCTGAAAGCTCGGCGACGATGAAAGCATCCCATTGTACTATCAAGATCATGCTCGTTTTCAGCCTTGCGTCTTGACTAGGTTTACGTCTCTGCTTACATACTGAAGTACTGGTCTCTTGTGCACCTGCTTGAGAAGCTGCAGAAAACGGGCATGGCGTCTCCTTACGCTGATGGAAGGTGACAAGTTGACAAGTAATCGATCTGTACATAGTACGCGGAGCCCGATCAACGGAGACACCGGATACCCAGCCACACTGGAGAGGCAATTAATTCACTTGCATCGTTTTTCTCTCACCGGGAATCTCCCATTATGCTCGACTCACTGAATGGAGTCATTCACATGCGTGTCGAAGGCGAGAGAGAGCTCGATGCGGCAGAATGCGACACGGGGCACGAGGCTGGTTGCAATACCAGTGGCTTGCAGACTGGCATCTCGGACCCCAGGCATCGTTCCCGCCCGTACGCGGGTCTTCAATTTGGACCGTCCGAGCCGCGCGACCCCCTTAAGCATACAGCCCTGGCAGAGGACAGGGCTTTCGGGTTCGGAGCCGGAGTCTTGTATGTGCTACCTAGATTGTGATGTGCCATCACCACGTTCGCGTCCTGCTGAAGCTAGCGGACAATAGCCTGTGAACTTGTGAAGGGCAGACGGTCTAAAGGACGAAAATAGAAGATCCCTGCTTGGCTCTTCAGCAAAACTCTCTGATGCTGACGGGAGGGATGACGTACGACTCGGACGCGGAGGGACGGGAGGGTGCTTTCTTGTTCGCATGTGGTTTGCTGGTGCACATCCGCCCTCGCCGCCGCCGCCGTCGAGCATGAACCAAGCGGCAGCAGCGAGAATCTTGTTGAGTCTCACGTGGGCGTCGAGGAGCAGTCCCCAGTCCCCATGCGGATACCATAGTCAACGAGCAGATGAGATGGCCCCCCGAGACTGTGCCGCTACCTCCTCTCCCCTGGCCGGTCGCTCGCTGGCGAGATGGTCTTGGCCGAGCTCCTCCCACGCTCCCATGTTCTGGCCTGGGTTAACCTTGCATTTTTATCAACCGGTTGCGAGCGGGCAGACGGTCGGTGTGGGGATGTCCTTGAAGATATTGGGCGTGCCACAGTCGACGATAGAGATTGGCACTGTGATGCGGCCGTGGCTCTGGCGGTCTCGATTGGCCCATGGCCGTGGTCGTGGCCGTGGCCGTGGCTGTGAGGAGAGAGAGCCTCACCGTCGGTTCCAAGCTGCCTGAACAGCCAGCCAAATAGTGACGGCGAGGGTGACGAATGCTCCTCGCCGCCAGAGGCATAATTGCGCTGCCTGATCATGAGAGTCGGTATCTCACCATGATAAGATGAAGGGGCCGTGATGGCTCGTCTTTCAGAAGATAATGACACAAGTGTAAGCTTCCGCAGAGTAAAAAAAAAGAGGCGGCACAGCAAATACCTGGCTACCGAATGTCGAACTCGCAACGTCGTCAACTTCCTCACCTTACTGCTTTCCCCCAGCCACCCAGTAACCCAATCACTCCAACGGCACAGTCCGGACGTAAGAACACAAAGCAGATATTTTGGAACTCGCATGCAGACTCACCAGATTCATAGGTGCCATCTTCCGCCTGCCTTCCTTCCCGTACCCCACCATACTACTTACCCGGTGCGGTTCGAGCAACTAAGGCACCAAGCTCAGCAGAGCAGACGGGAAGCACGGACCTCAGACTCTCGATTAAAGCGGCAACTCAATCCCTCGGGGGAGGCTGCCATTTTGTGCCACCTGTACAGTGCACTTGCTTTGCGCTGCGCTCTTGCCTATCCAAATCCACCGGGCTTTGCCCGCTATTAGCTCACCCACAAGTTGGGTTAGGTCTCCTTTTTGACATCCACGCCAGCGCAGCTGAGCCAGCACCGCTCCGCGCACCGCTCCCCAAACCACTTACGCTCACCGCACTCGCTCACACTGTGCCTGCCATTCCCACTCTTCTCCTTCTTCCCCCCTCCTCCACCCAAAATCAACTACCTCTCATCTTCCTGTAACCTTTCCCATTTTCGACCTCACCACCCATCGACGTGCTCTCCCAAGTTCTCTGCCATCCGCCCAGGACCTTACTAGTTCCATCTCGCACGATTCCGGAATCGAGTGAGCTTTTCTTACTATCAACTTCTACTCTGTTTCCCCCGTCTTAACGACCACATAATTCACAATGGAAGGTACGTGACGCCATTCCGTCTGCCAGCTCGACAACCCCCCGACACGATCGATGCCTTCGCCTGCGAACCACGTCGCGATGCCTGCCATCCGTCGTACATCATCTGCATCTAGTTCTTATCACTGACATCTGTCTGCAACACAGAGGAGGTTGCTGCCCTCGTTATCGACAATGGGTAAGATTCCCCTTGCCGCTTCACCGACCACCATTCTGCCTCCTGGGCCTCGGGAGGATATCGCCAGGAGGTAGACCTATCGACAACCCATTGGCACCACCCACGGAACCAACATTCATCTCAATGAAGATAGCTCTAACCAGGGTCTAGTTCGGGTATGTGCAAGGCCGGTTTCGCCGGTGACGATGCGCCCCGTGCTGTCTTCCGTAAGTTTTACCATCCGCAGACCGCAATCTGCCCCCTAAAGGAGGCAATCAACACTTTTGATCTTCGACCGAAGGACGGGCAAAGACTGACCATGTTTTATTTTAGCCTCCATTGTCGGTCGCCCTCGCCACCATGGGTATGTTTCCCTCCGTGATCGTTACGGTAACCCTATCCTCGGAGCCGCAGCCTAACATGTGAACAGTATCATGATTGGAATGGGCCAGAAGGACTCGTATGTCGGTGATGAGGCACAGTCGAAGCGTGGTATCTTGACGCTGCGCTACCCCATCGAACACGGTGTCGTCACCAACTGGGATGACATGGAGAAGATTTGGCACCACACCTTCTACAACGAGCTCCGTGTCGCCCCCGAGGAGCACCCCGTTTTGTTGACTGAGGCCCCCATCAACCCCAAGTCCAACAGAGAGAAAATGACCCAGATTGTCTTCGAGACTTTCAACGCCCCCGCTTTCTACGTCTCTATCCAGGCCGTCCTGTCTCTGTACGCCTCCGGTCGTACCACTGGTATCGTTCTCGACTCCGGTGACGGTGTCACCCACGTTGTCCCCATCTACGAGGGTTTCGCTCTTCCCCAAGCCATTGCTCGTGTCGACATGGCTGGCCGTGACTTGACCGACTACCTCATGAAGATCCTTGCCGAGCGCGGCTACAGCTTCTCCACCACCGCCGAGCGTGAAATCGTTCGTGACATCAAGGAGAAGCTCTGCTACGTTGCCCTCGACTTCGAGCAGGAGCTCCAGACCGCTTCTCAGAGCTCCAGCTTGGAGAAGTCCTACGAGCTTCCCGACGGACAGGTTATCACTATCGGCAACGAGCGTTTCCGTGCTCCTGAGGCTCTGTTCGCTCCCTCCGTTTTGGGTCTTGAGTCCGGTGGTATCCACGTCACCGTCTTCAACTCCATCATGAAGTCCGATGTCGACGTCCGTAAGGACCTGTACGGCAACATTGTCATGGTATGTGGTTTGGAGCCCATCAACTGAAAGTCCTGCAAGCTAACGAAAACAGTCTGGTGGTACCACCATGTACCCCGGTCTCTCCGACCGTATGCAGAAGGAGATCACTTCTCTTGCTCCTTCGTCCATGAAGGTCAAGATCATTGCTCCCCCCGAGCGCAAGTACTCTGTCTGGATCGGTGGTTCCATTCTGGCTTCCCTGTCTACCTTCCAGCAGATGTGGATCTCCAAGCAGGAGTACGACGAGAGCGGTCCCTCTATTGTTCACCGCAAGTGCTTCTAAGGTAACCCCATCACATCCCAGTAAGCCCGGCGATCGAATACTGATCACTTCACAGCGAATTGCTTCTCGAATCACAATCTCACCCCTCCGAAAGCACTTCGATCCAAAGAGGTCACGAGCGGTGCAAGGTCTCCCCGGCGTTGCATGTATCGTAGTACGGTCTCATATTGGCGAAAAGTTGGTGACATGGTCAAGAAGTTTGGGTCGACCCTTCTTCCGAAAGATTTGGTCCTTGTTTTGTTGCAGGGTGTACGTGGGCGCGTATAGGGGCGGACACGTCTACACCGTAGGTCGATCATACAATACACTTTGCTTATAGTTCCGTTGGTTTGCCCACTAGTTCGCTCAGT
The DNA here is from genome assembly GCA_036785465.1 of Colletotrichum agaves. Taxonomy (NCBI): domain Eukaryota; kingdom Fungi; phylum Ascomycota; class Sordariomycetes; order Glomerellales; family Glomerellaceae; genus Colletotrichum; species Colletotrichum agaves. The sequence goes on along the minus strand of JAXISO010000033.1, from coordinate 35,021 downwards.
GTTTTTTGTGTCACGTATTTGTTTCGTAGCGCCCCATTGACAAACATGAAGTAGTGATATAGGGGTCTGTGTGATCTGACGTGGTGAAGCTATATTGCACATTTACGAGGGCTTGGGGCCTACGGTTTGACATCGGCGGTTGGGGCGTTCGTCCGTTCTTCCACAGGCTCTTCTGCGGCTTCTGCAGCAGGAACCTCAGCTTCGGTAACCTCTTCACTGCTTTCCACTGCTTCGTCCCTTCCTTCTTCTAGCTTGCGATATTTCCTCTTGCTTTTCTTCGCCGCACTGGCAGCCTTTTTACGCTTCTCGTTCCCAACAATGGCCGAACGGCTTTGATCCCCATTGCGCATGTCATCGAGCTTCTGAGCTAAGATCTCGCGGGCAATCTTGCGGTTTTGGGATCGTGAACGGGTGGCTTGAGACTTGACAACAACGCCAGTGGGGATGTGTTTGAGCTGCACGGCCGAGCTTGTCTTGTTCTGCAAGGATGGATTCGTCAGTCGCGTGTCAGGCACTTCGTCCCATTCGAGAACAACAGGAGAAGAGGTTTCTGACTGAGGACTATACTCACAATCTTTTGCCCACCCGGCCCACTGCCTTTCAGATACGACTCCTCTAATTCATCGTCTGGAGGCGGCTTGGGCCGGGGTGGCATCTCGTGCTTCTTCAGCGCGGCAGCGGGTGATGTGCTGAAGCGAGCGACGAGAGCAGTAGGATACCTCCTGCACAACATGAAGTTCCCGCCGCGCATGAGGCCATTGCCGCTCGCATTGCGGGCTAGGGAGAAGAGGAACTTTAGAGGTGGAGTGGGAGGCATCGCGTGCGCCGGGCCATCGTCCGTGGGTTGGGATGAGGTTTCGAGATGGGCTGTGAGTAAGTTGAGCGTGTGTCACGACGAAATCGATCTGCCAGCCGCTGGCCAGCTGTTGCGCATCGAGTTGGCCCCGCTATCCTTACACAACCAATCAGCGGGGTTTAGTTTGGCCTGGTCTCTCTCGCTCCACTTTTGGTTGGCTGGTGGTGTGGGCGCTGCTGCTGCGCTGCGGACCGGCCGGTTCAGCGGTGCCACTGCGCTACCTTACCTAGGGAACCTAGGTATGTACCTTAGAGTACCTATGTCGAGCGGGCCCTGGGCAATTTCACTGATAAGATTTGGACGGAACCTACCTCTCCTCCCGCCGCGACCGGTGTGGCGCGAAGTCGTTTGTTCATCCTCCTTTTCCAGTTACGCAACCTACAACATTCTTGGGTTCCCCTTGTAGACGGCGTCAGGACAGCTTCGTTGTCTCTGTTATTAGACTTTTCTTTTTCTGGGGTTCCCTTCGAGAAACGTCTCGCACTCTTCCAGCTGTCTCTGACGTCAAGCCGCCCTCGACGAAATAAATCGAGAATCCGAGCGCTCGCGCAACCGTCACACGAACTTCAGCAACTCTTTTCCGCGAGGAACGACAATCATGTCGGCAATCCAGGCATTCAGCAAGTGGCTGCACTTGAAGCAATACCAGATCGAGGTCACCTTCAGCGTGTATATTTTCACGCCACTGGAAAAGTTCATCTTTTGTATGTCTTTTTTGCTCTTCTGAATTTTCTGCCCCAAAAAAAAAAAACCAAACCCCTTTTCCTCCCTTGCCACATGCCATAACTACCGAATGATCAGAATTTTGCTAACAATGGGCTTGGCGCGCGCGCGACACAGACACCTTTCTCTTCCTTCTCAGCAGCCTGACTGCCATCGCGACCGTCCTGTACCTCCCCCAGCATATCGCCTTCATCGCCAACCGCGCATGGTTTTACATGCACGGCGACCCGATCGACGCCGTCGTCGCCGCTGTGGAAGTCACAAAGGCTGCGGTCGAAAGCTTGATGTCCGAGACGACCACCACGGCTGCCGCTTCTTTGGCCCAGGAGACGGCCGAGATCGTTAAGGAGCTGTGATTTGAGCCTCAGTTCAAACCACCAATCAAACCCCATAATGTTGTAAAACGGAAAACGAATTCATGGGACAAGAAACAGTGACAAGGAGGAAAGACGTGTAAGAGCGGCACTTGGCCGGACGTCCGATGAAGAGCTCGAAGGGCGTGTAGGCGGGTTTAATCGTGTGCTTGTGTGCGGGCGTTTTGGGTTTTTGTTATGTTCTGGCTGGAGGACGGCTACTTTTCATTTATAAATCGTGCATGCGGAGACGCATGTCTAATCATACTCATATACAGACCTGAAACGGACATGACTCCTCTATGCGAGGGGTTTATAGATTCATTCGCTTGCTGGTTTTGGATTGCCTTGGTTGGCGAAGCTGTATATCCTTAGGGAGCTGTCCTCGCCGGCGATGGCCAGTTCGTCTCTTGTGTCCGAGTCCTTTGCCGGACGCCATGATAATTGGGCCACTGCCTTGGGCAGGCAGAGACTGAAAACTTGTTAGTGACCGATGTTTGGCGACGTGGGAATGGAGCTTACTGTGGTGCCAACTGAAGTGTACCGACTGACTGGAAGGTCTCAAGGGCGAATGTGCTTAGAGATATCTGTCCAGATTCGGTGCCAACAGCGAGAATAAGCTCACGTCCTGCGCCGGGTCTGCTGAGGAAATCGACGGCTGTTACGGGACCATCGAAGGCGATGCTCGAAGCCAAAGCAAACACATCTTTGTCGTCGTCTTGGTTCTTGGCGACCCAGATATTGGCTTTTTTATCACGTCCTGCTGTGACGAACACCCTTGCGTCCGTGCATGGGGCCCAAGCAGCGTCCAGAATCATACGAGTGTGGCCCTTGGGATTGGCCTGGAGGAGCTGGTATTGCGAGTGCTCCTTCTCATTGCGTTTGAAAACTGCCCATTGCCTGTCACGTCCGACGCTGAGCAGGAATCGGTCGTCAGGGGAGAACCGCAATCGTGTGGCAGTCAGAGTGTGCGCTGTCAGTGGCGGCCTGACCTCCGTCCACCTCTCGGTCTCAAAGATGCGGATGACGGCGTGGTTGAGCGAGCTTGCCTTGCAAGCGCTTGCAATGAGCTTGCCATCGTGGCTGGCGGCGAGGCACGAGATCTCGTACCCGTGACCGTACAGCTTCTCCGTCTCAGGCCAGAGTGTATGTCGTGAAAGTGACTCCTCGAACGGCGGGTGGTCAATGTTGAGCATAGACTTGCGGACTATCGTGGCCGGATCGATCGCGTCTCGGTCGTAATGACTATCAGCCTCGACCTCGACGTCGTCGTCCACAGCATCGATTGCCTTGTTGGAGAGGCCGAGTACAGGCATATTGGCGCCGTCCGGCATCAACTCCGTCTCAGCTTTGATGCCGCCTAGGGTTTGCAGCATCTCTGCGACAGCGCGGGGCTCGCTGAAGACGCGCATAAGCTTCTCGTCGGCTCCTGAGACGAATTGCGAGCCGCCGAGGGTATCGATGCAGTTTAGGTCGTATCCATGAATTTGGGGGCGCGACATCTCGTGCCATGATCCGCCTGACACAGCACCGCGCTTCCAGCGCGCGTGTAGGCGCGTGGTTTGGTCCGAGCTGGTTGACATGAGATAGTTTCCATCCCGTGACCATGCGATACCTGTGACAGCCTTTGTGTGACCGGTAATAGCTATCGCGGGTTGCCACGCGTCGCGCTCCTCGTTATACGTCCAACGACGCCAGCTGCCTGTACGGCCGAGACAGACAACGGATTTGCCGTCCGGAGCCCAAAGCCCTGTCCAGAAACCACCGATGCTACCCGTCGCTGTAGTTGCACCCTTTTCTCTGCTGATCTCGCCGAGACGGACCATACTGACCCAGATGCCGGATGTGGCGTCCGCTTCCCACATGGCGAGGGAGTTGTCTGCAGAGACGGATAAAAGCTGGAGTTTGTTGTTGCGAGCGAACCATCTTGCGCTGTAAATCCAGTCCTCGTGGCCCAGGAGGAGAGCTTCAAAGGTGATGGAGAAGTCTTTGCCAGCCGACTGGAGTCGGTAGGATTTGTTGGATGGAGATCTTCCCGGAAGATAGGCACCACTGGAAGGATCCGAGCCCTCGGCTGCCGGTGCCGGTAGTTCCTTGCCCTGATGAAGACGCCAGATTCTGATGTACTTGTCTTGGCTTGCAGAGGCCAGAAGAAGATTGCTGTTTGACTCGGAGTTCTCCCAAGTAAAGTCCAAAGACCGCATCCAGCCCTCGTGGCCTGATAGGGTTGCCTGAAGTTTAAAATTCAAAGTTTCCTCTTTCGCAGCCGTGACGAAGACCTGAACGAATGTCTTCGTTCCGGCAGCTGCCAGAACCAGCACATCTTCGGCCTCGTCCAGCGCTGTTAAGGCTAGGCATAGCGGGAAATACTTCGGAGCGGTCTTGATGGTCTGGCGCAGTTGCAGTTGGCCTGGAATGAATTCCCAGATCTTGATCGTCGCATCGGCAGCTCCTGAAGCCAAAAAGATCTTCCTGGGTGCAGTTCGAGCCTGCAGGATGGCTATACAGTTGACGGAAGCTGCGTGGTCCTGGACAGTCTGTATGCATTCTCCTTGGTGGGTTTTTGGGTCTAGAGCCCAGATCTTGAGCGTGTGGTCATCGGAGCCGCTGATGAGGAGTTGGCGACCATCGCCGTCTACCTGAGGGAGAAACTTGACCGCCTTTACGATCTCCTTATGACCGCTCAAAAGGGCTGTGATGCCCTGTGCAGTCTCGGACTAGGCACCTTTGATCAGCCAGGGGTCTTCATGGAGGGCAACAACAGGCTTACAGAGGGTGTCCACACAGCAATGTTGGAGTCGGCACCGAAAGCAAGAACACCAGACGAGCTCCAGTCAGCAGCAGCGGTCTGTCTGTTTGCTCCTGTAGACAGGTATTCTACGGACATCTGAATATCAGCCATTGTGCCTCTCGCCGCCATGATGTGTAAAGTCGGCGAGTGACTCTGATGGTTGACCAAATACAGTGTTGTGATTGGTTCACCAACAAGAGTTAAGAGGTGAAGTTGAAATTTTCAAGGTGGGGTGCTGCCCGGCCGCGGCTTACAGCGTGTTACAGCGGCTTGGAGGTGGCAGCCGAGTGGTCGCGCCGCCGCACCGTTGCTCCACAGCGGCCGAGCACAGGGTGCGCCCGCCTGCCGCCGATGACCTGGAGTGTCATTTCTCAGAAGGGAGCCAACTGCCATCTGAAATCCCTACACCACACCAATACACCCAAGGCACACACCAAGTTCATCGTCCCTACATCGTCCGTGCCTGGAGGCAAACAAATTCGGTTGTTAATTACATCTCAGTAATTACATCTCATATTTTTGCATCTATTCTCCGACGTCAAATTTTCTGCCGGCACATTCCCGCCAGATACTATCACAGTTCGAAAACAAGAAATGGCGACCAACAATGCAGATGCGGGGAAGAATGTCAACCTGGTCGTCGAGTTCTCGTGAGTCGCAGTCCTTTCACAAACGTTGTACGCTTCTAGAAACCGTTTTCTGGCCGGAACTCATCATCGCTCTGAGACCTTCGCCACGAGGATGACTCGGATAAGGACCTCATCTACCGTCGTGCATGTTGCTCCTCAGGCACATAAGATTGCATCGCTGACAATCTCCCTGCAGCGGTGGGCTGGAGATGCTATTCTCTGACCAGAGGCGCCACACCCTCTCGATCCCGGCGGTGAAAAAGGATGGCAAGCCCGCGGACATTGCCTTCCTGATCGATTACCTATGCGAGAATACGATGAAGGACTCCAGGAAGGAGCTCTTCGTCCTCGATGGTCATCTGTACGTCCAAGTCCAGTGTCATATCCACATCCCCATCCTTCAGCATTTCTCATTCTCGCTTCATCTTGAAGTCTCATGGTTGGTCTTGCATCATATTCACACCCCGACGCCGAGGAATGCTATGCAAGATGCGAGAAACGTATTGTCACTCCTTCCCGAATACTACCTAAACCCTCATGCAGCCATGTCGAGTGCAACACTAACGCGGACCTTTTTCTAGTCGACCGGGCATCCTGGCTCTCATCAATGATGCCGATTGGGAGCTCGAGGGAGAGGAGGCGTATGAAGTTCAGAGTGGTGACAACATCCTGTTCGTCTCGACGCTTCACGGGGGTTAGAGGAGGGGCGTGGACGATTCGCGAGCCAATGGAGTCCTGCATGGCCCAGCGTGAGGGGCCCTGCAATCGCAACGGCCGTACTGTGAAGTATCCCTGGGTCCCTGCGGATTGGGAGGCACTGGGAACTAGCAAGACGCATCCCCGGCCGCACGGCACGGACGATAGAAAGATGTTTCGTTGAAACCTAGACGCCCTCCCCCGGTCTCTTTCTGTTCTTGCAGCCTTCGATGCGGATCGCCTATAGTTTGCGGCCGTAGCCGTCAACCTGGTGCCTCCCGGCCCCCCGGCAACTTGGCAGCGGGGAGACGCAAGTTGCGTTTCCGCATCCGAGTTGGTCTCGCCGCGACGATACAACTACACCACATCCCAAGACTCGTCTCTCGCAGGGTCTCCGTCGAATTCGTGCCCCCCGGTCCCGGTGTCTCGTGGTCGCATCGTGGCGGCAGCTCTTCACCCCTCAAGTTCCCCTGGGCCCTTACTTCCTTCCCCCGTCGTCAACCCGGTCGCCCCGACTTTCCCTGATCGTCGTTTTAGTCAATAGCAACATTCGCAAATTGCTACCTTAAATCGCCGGATGGCGATGTACGGGACGGCGCGGGATGGACCTCCGGGAAGCCTGTCAAAGTCTCATACCCTGTCCGCGCGCCGCCCTATCTTGAAACTCGCCTTGCTGGAGGGCAATAAGTTGGCAGGCGGTCATTGCTGGTGAACCAAGTTCTGGCGCTACATGCAGGTGGACAGCAGTTTGCAGCCATTGGTTCATCTTGCGGCCGAGAAAGACAAGATTCGGATCCACGATTTCAACACGTCTGTTTTGTACGTATGCAACTAGAAAATCCACCTAGCTGCGCCGTATCAGGAAAGTCTGCATCCTGTGTGCGTCCTAGAGAAAGATGAGGCCTTGGGCAACCAAAGCTCTTCCCCCGCCTCTTCTTTGCGTATGCGTATTTGTTGAGCTCGGCCCAAATCTTCCTGCCAAGCGAGGCGGTGAAAAACGTGCTGAGAGAACGCAACCGTGACGGTGATCGATGGCTTGCATGTTGGCGCGAGGACAATCTTTGGACTTCCTTGCAGCACTTGAGGTGGCAGTGTCGAGTCCACCCTAATTTTTTCTTTTCCTTCCTTTTTACTTTGGCCAGATTGCATATGCTTGCTGCGCTGTTTCGCTGCACCGCACATCTTCCGCCTTTCCGCCAGGCTGCAGAAAAAAGCAAATACGGTAAGCTCGTCCCGCACGCTTTCGTCCACACAGCGAGAGGCGTGCCTGCCTCAGTTAAGGTATGATAGTCACCAACGTCGTGTAGGGGTTATCCAGATGTTCTAGAAGGAACGGCGCGGATACGCACGTAGCTGATTAACGCCCCCCCCCCCCCCCCCCCCCCACACACACATACATGGCAAATTTCGTAAGCATTGCTTGATATGGACAATTTGTCGAGGTCGTATTTTGCACTGCATAGAAGACGTCAGACCCTTTTTTTTTTGGCCTGTCTTGGGTCTTTCGTTTCTGCAGGTTGGTTGAAGAGAGAAAGAGGGCCTTTGTCTGTCTGAGACCGACATGAGAAGGTGTAAGAGACAGAGAGACGAGACTAGTAATGTCCATTCAACTGAGACTAGCTGCTTCATGTTCGGTTCTTGCAGGTGCAGGGGAAGAAAAGGAAGAAGAAGAGGGAGGGGGGTCTCGGTCTGATTCGGTCTGGTGACTGGTCACCGGCCAGATAGGCATCCCAGTGTGTTTTTTCACTCGTGTAACGTGTCTGAGACTGGGGAAATGTGAGAAGTCAGGAATGTTGATATCAGGTGACCGTGGAAAAGGGTGTTATGTATGTGGCGATTTTGGGTTGATCTTCCGCTAGCAGAGTGATACCTGGGTTTGATATACCCTTTTGGCCTGCAGATTTGGAGTCTGGTGACTTGAGGCGTGTTTGAATCTCGGGATGAGTTTTGGCAGGCTTTGAAGATCCGTTGGAGGATAATGGGGTGCGTCTGAAGAGACGAAGCTTATCATCAGAGGTGTACTACATAGTATACTACATAGTATGGTACGGAGTGAAGAAAACATTATAATAGGTGTAGGTAATGATGAACATTCTTCTCTGACCCCTTCTCCTCAGAAAGGGCGTTATAAGGACCCAAATAGGGGCCACCTAGCAGTTCCCAAGTGGTCCTTGTGAAGAGCAGCTAAAGAGCAGGTATCATGATATATTGGATCTGGGCTGCCTATGGGCGAATCTGGTGGGTTGTTGTTGTTGTTGTTGTTGTTGTGAAGTTTTATGGGGGAAGAGGAGGAAGGAAGGGAAGGTGCTGAAGGTGCTGAAGTAGGCCTAGCCTACCCATGTGACGTAACAGTCCTCTTTTCCCCTTATCCCCTTTCCATAACCTATATAATGCCCCTGAAAGCCTCTAAACGCTCATGAACCAAGCTGTATTCCTTCGGCTCGTGACACTTGTCCCGCTTATGTTCACCTTGGTGTCAATCATGGCGGTTTTTCTCTTTCTGGAGCATGGTTCTGCGTTTGTGATTATCTTGTCTGGTAAGCAATTTCCTCCTCACTGGTGATATTTTGAGGGTGTCGTACGTGCAATGTATATACATATATATATATATATATATATATATCAAATTCTACCGTTTTGTGTTGAACCGTTTCTGTTCCCTTTAAGAAGAAGGTTTTGACGACTTACTCTTGGATCTGATGGCCGAATATCTGACTATATACTTGAAGCACTAGTTGTAGCATTGACTAGGCGGAGTATATCTAGGTAAGAGTTTTGTGAAGTTGGCTTTTGCACTCAGCTTAAAAAGTACGTCAGTCCAGTTGAACAGGGATCAAGAATGATATCTAAGGGCTTCGGATACCGCGACCAACGTTGAAGTACATGTACATGAAGGACTCGACTCATCACGTCTTCGGCAGATCATATCACCACTCGGAGACTTCAGAGTTCAGAGAACTAGTGATGGAGCCTTTATCTTAGTTCTCTCTTTGGAAAATCCAGTTTTCATTGCATTTCAATCATATTCCACGAGATACAAGCATGTTGTTGGTCCGGAAAACAAATCTGATGTACTAGAGCAGAACGGATGGAGATTGAAGCTTCTATTTTCCATAATTACTATTAGATTGACTAGCTGCTATCAGAGCCATTCTAAAAAAAATGCAACATCACGCCCAATTTTGATAGGCGTATTTTTCCAAAGCTGTAAATGCGTAACAACATCATACTAGTTATTTCGGCCCTCCTTGCTTCGCCGCAGCCATAGCAGCCATTCTTGCCTTTCGCGCAGCTCGCCAGCCGGGAGATTTAATTCGGAGAACTGCCAGGAGATATCAGCGTCTGGACGTGAGACTTGACACGCGAGGGCATACTCACCAATGACCGCAGTACCAACAAGCACTAGGTCCAACAACGCCAATCCAGTGAAACACCATCCACTGCCCATCTTTGAGACGAGGGATGGGATCACAACAGCCGCAATGGCTGCACCGGGATTTCGGAGCATGTTTCCGAGTGCAAAAGCACCGGCAGCCTGCTGAGCAACACACTCGGTCAAAAATGCCGTTGTGGCCACGAATACCCAGTTCATGCCAAACCCAGCTGCGGTCACACCATGTCAGCCTCGAAGTCGACTAGAGGCAAACTTTCGGCGGTATTCGAACGTTACTTACTTAGAAAAGTAGCTAGGAGCACGACCGCTGGATGTACCGATTTGTCAACGAGCCAGCCGTACATCAAGCATCCGCCGGCGCAGATCAGAACGCCCCAAATTTGATCCGACAATCTGTTTTCAGGATCCACAGAGTTATCAGGAGACGCTTTCAAGGCGCGTGCGCGCTTCCAGTCTGACACACGTCCACCAGTGAGAGAACCGACAATCATTGCAATGCCCACGGCCAGGAAACCTGCGCCAATGCCGGCGGTAGACCAGTTGTAGCGGTCAGCCAGCTCAGTGGGGAGTTGGACGGCAATGGCAAAGTATGTCGAGTAGAGCATGGCCGTGTTGAATGTCACGATCCCAATGGGAGGGTAAGAAAATAGGCGCCAGTATCCGAGGAGGGTCGGTTTGGGTGGTGCGGGACCCCGTTCGGACTCAGGGGCAAGAGACGAGGACAAGACCGGGGGAAAGAAGATGAAGGCTGATTCGGAGTAGAGCTTGCCATTTCCCACTCTTGCACGTAGAGTCTCTGGGAGAGAAAAAATGATGACGATCCATAGAACGAACCCGGAAATAGCTTTGAATTCACTGTTAGGCGACATTTCGAATCAGTCGGACTCGTCGGAGCTCACCGAGGAAGCCAAAGATCCAACGCCACGAGGCAACGGTGAGAGCACCTCCTAGTACAGGTCCCAATACAGGTCCCAGCTGGGGGCCGATCAGGAAGATTGACATTGCTGTTGCACGCCTCTTGGGTTCGGTGACCTTTTTATTCTGTCAGAACGTGATGGTAGAGGATGACTTGGGAATAACCAACATCTGCGACGGTTCCAGCGCCCATGGACACCACAGCAGAGGATCCAAAGGCCTGGACAACTCGCAATACAACGAGAGCACCATAGTTCGCCGGTACCGCAGCAAGGAGAACATTTGATACGATGTAAATGGCGATGGAAATTATGTATAGCGGTCTGCGACCTTTCCAGTCGGCAAAACTTGACCAGAAAAGGGGCTGGTGGGGCGATCAGTATTCCGAAGAAGACGAGGTGAGGCAACACTTACACCAATAGCGAAAGTCAACATAAAAACTGACACAGACACGTTAATTGCCGTTGCGCTGGCATTGAACTCATCCTCTAATACAGGCAGCGCTGGCAGGTAAATGTTGCCGGCGAGCGGACCGAAGCAACCGGCAATGGTCACAACAGTCAGGATGAAGCGTTTGCGCCATGGTGAAAAAGCTGTGTAAGCTGGGGGCGCACCAGCTTTCTTCTCAGGATCGGTGTTGGGTGTTGGTTGAGATTGATGTTGTGATGGTTGTGGGAGAGTTGGGGCGGGAAGAACTTCAGAAATGGGAGATGGCTTAACGGGTGTTGTGGTGCCAGAGCTGGTCGGACTGGGGTCCGGCATATTGTGCGCGGTAAAGACGATGGCTCCTTAGCCTAGAAGCTCGGAAAAGATGCCTAAACAATGGTCTCGGAAATTGCGGAAGAAGATAAAACTGAGGCAACGATGCTGATTGTTGACAGTGGCCGCCGTCTACCGTCGTCTGTAATCGCTGCGGTCAAACAGCTTTAATATTAAGGATAATGTCCCTTCGGCGCAAGTGCTTGTAACAGGCTTATTTGGTGCAGATCGTTAGTTAGATCTGACCCTGTCATCCCGGTCGAATCCTCCCCAATCAGCTGCTGAGCGAGTGCGGCATTGCGTGGAGCAGCTCCGCCCAAAGTACCGGTACATACACATCCGTATCTGCAAAGAAAAGCGCCAACGCACGTTCTCTCCCTCCACCAAACCACCTTAGGCAAGTCCATGGAAGCCTCATCCTATCTGACTGTCCGACGCCACCCAGGGCCCTTGCCGTTGCTGTTGCTCCGCGCAACTCCACGACGCCAAGCGGCCTATCGGTCGCTTGCTCTCTGTCCTGCCCGGTCTCACCACATCGCCGCAGGCCTTGGCACAGCCTCTGCGGCCCCGACGAGCTTCTGACTTACACGGCATCAATGATGTGCGACTGCGCTCATAAGCAAGCTAGCACCAGCCAGAGAGCCAGCCTTCCTGCGGCCTATTTTGAGCAGACAGCGAAGCCACTTGTCCATGGCTATTTCTCATCTTTGTCCTTGTCAAGCCAGTCATCGGTCCTTGGCGCGAAAAGGGCGAGTTAGTGTTGGACCGTTGGTCGATAGGGCTGAAAAGAAAAAAAGAAGGGCTGCCCGTTGAAGGGTTTATCCCATTCGTTCCGTGTAAGTAAGGTACTGATCTTTACTTTTTCCTGCTCCCCAGAAACTCCGCTTGGACCCGACTTATAAACGTTGCTTCGTCGGGCCGGTTTTCCGATTGACTGACTTCAGACTTCAGACGGCAGAGATTCAAACATCATGTTGTTCTTTCTTGTCGAATTGTTGCTCCTCGGAGCCTTGGTCCTCATTTTTCTGTACTACTTCTTTCTTTTGCCTCCTAAACATCCCCAAAACATTCCAGCAATACCTTTTTGGGTTGCCCTCATTCCGTTCTTTAAAGACGTCGACCAGTCAGACATTTTTCGAAAATATATTGACAAGCCGCTGCGGACTCATGGCGCCGTCAAGTTATTTTTCGGCGCCCAATGGAACATCCTGGTCCACCGTCCCTCGTACTTGACTGAGATATTCAAGAACGAAGACCTCTATCAAAAGAGTGGCAACCAGAAGAAGATTCCTCACAGCGTTCTTGCAGAGTTCTTGGGTAAGCATTCGAACAATGCCATTCTTCACGAGCATGCTAACACAAAGCCAGGCGACAACGTAATCTCAGCTCATGGTGATGCGTGGAAGAACTATCAAGTCATCATCAAACCTGGCTTGCAACGAAATTTCGAAGCAGCCATCATCGCCAAGAATGCAGAGAGCCTGTGCCGCCTCCTTCGCGATGCTCAACAGCGGGCCGGTCGTGGGGGGTTTGCTGTGCAGGGTCTTCTTCAGCGGTACTCCGTGGCGAACCTCTCAGAAGCCATCTTGCAAACCAACCTCGGTGTAGGTCCAATTGGCACTAATGACCGCAGGAGAAGGTGCTGACCACAACCACTTGATTAGGCGCTCGACTCACCAGATGCGCCCATCAATCTCCTCCAGACGGCGGTGAAGAGAGAGATTTTCAAGCCCGTCTTCATGAACTTCCCGGTCCTGGACCACCCGAATTTGCGCTGGCTGTTCCTAAGCCGAGCTCGGGCCCGTCAGGTCGTTGCTCAATTTAAAAATGAGCTCAAAAGCTCTCTGACCCACCAGAAGCCGACAGGGGACGGTCTAGGCAGCCGAATGCTACGTGCATGGGAGTCAGGCTTATGGAGCGACAAACAACTTCTCGACAATCTCACAGTCACCTTTGTAGCAGGCCAGGAAAATCCGCAGCTTTTGATGACTTCCACGTTGTACGTGTTGGCAAAACACCCTGTAAGTATTCGACAACACCGGGACCCAGGAGCCGCCCCCAAACGCACGTCATCTGACTCAGAATTGCTGACCGGCATTTGCAGGAGGCGCAAGAGGCTCTGTTGCAGGAAATGCTTTCCAATGATTCTAGTCCATCTTCAGATCTCGGTCAGGATGGCTTGCCATACCTCACCGCGGTGATCTACGAGTGCCTACGCTTGTTTCCACCAATCGGCCAGCTCATCAACCGCAGAGCCGCAGCTTCTTGTGTCCTCGGAAGCGAGTTGGTCATCCCTGAGGGTAAGCAAGCTGGCACCTCCAAGTACTTGGGGGATGAAGCTGACACGAAACTAGGAACCTATCTGGGTTATCACTGCCGTTCAACGAATTGCGATCCAGTGGCTTGGGGACCGGACTGTGAAGAATTCAATCCTTCCCGGTGGGGATCTGCATCGGAAGAGATCCAGCAGAACTACCGTCGGCGACGGGCGAGGGGCGAATTCATCTCGTTCCATGGTGGAAAGCGCGCATGTCTTGGCGAGAAGTTCGCCATGTTAGAGCTGCGAACAACGCTTACGCAGCTGATCCGCGAGTTTCGTTGGTCTTTGGATCCGATGTGGGTTGAAAAAATGACACCCGTAAGTCCATGTTCCCCATGTTCCATCGCTCGATTCTGCGGGCCAACCCACAGCTCATGTGGTTGGTGGTGATATGGGTCCGCTTATCTAGGCGGGATGAGCAAGTTTTGCGGCACGGCTGACAATCAGGTTGCAGGCAGGGCCGTTGTACCCCAGGGCCCTGAAGCTCGTTTTCTCAGATAGAGTTACAGAGGAAAAACACTTGATTGTAAACTAGGAATCTTTTGGGAATCGATTTTCCGTATAACTGCGTTAAGAGTAGCATGGAAATTAGAGCTTCCTTTCTTGAAACATGCCTTCGGTTGTTCGGTCGATGTAGTACGAATAGAGAGGTGCCTGGACCAGACGCCCGTCCGATCTCCACATAAGACGGGGACTAGGATTAAGCTTCTAAATTAATCAACAGGCATCTTTTGATGCAGCTGGGGAACTGGATCCTCCTCCCAGGATCAAATTAACTGGGTACTGGCCAATCAGAAGAGCCCTGGCTTACAGATACGACAACTCGCACAACGCAGCGTGGTGACATGGCCTTGTGCCAAGAAAACCAAGCCAAAAAAAAAATCTGCGCATCAGCGGCGGCATCCTGTTGGATCTCGCAAAGCCCGAAGATGGGATTTTGTTACGCAACCTCAATCGAAATATTCCATAAAAGCCTTGGGCTTCGGAAAAAAAAAAAAAAAAAACGGGTGAGACGGAGAAACGATGGAGAAGCTAAAGTGATCAGAGTCGGCTACCTGTCAAATTAGAATGGATGAGGGAGAACAGCTGACTTAGGCCGCAGGTTTACACCTGGATTACCGGGCAGTACCCTCCCCCCCACCCCTGACGTTCAAGGTCCATTCTAATGGCGCAATGGTCACCAGAATCTGACGCGGCTAGGTGACAGGACTTTGGTCTATTCATGGGTACCTAAGGCATGCCAAGGACATGTTGGGGCGGTCTATATGCTCTCCATTCGTCCAGGTCCAACTTCGCTGACCTCAGGCTGCCTTTACCAGCCAATAGCTGGCTTTCCAAGCTCTAACACGACTGCAATGACTTCTCACTAAGGCGGCGATTGGGGGCCGGTCATGATTCTTTGCCTGTACAGCCCAAACCTGTACCTGTACCTGTCCCATGCTCCTGCTTGTGCGACCCCGGCGCTGCAGTTGCGACCTCAATGTCCGTGGTGTCTGACGAAGGGCCCGCCAACGATGAATCACTCCTTCCACATCCTTGAATCCTTGATCGGCGCTCTCAGCTGCAAGCATCATGTAGGCTACGCCTACTAAGCCCCAGCCCTGCTGTTGTGTTCAATAAGGCGGCAGGAGCTCCCGCACTTCTTCCAAGATTGGGAAAGCCTCGATACAGACCGCTCGGTGATTCCATGATTCCCTGTTCGTCGACTGATTTTGAGGCTTTGACTTGGAATATATTGCAGAAGAAGCTTATTCATCGGGCATCATCGGGTCCTTCAGCTTTTTTAAAAGATATTTCTGATATCAGATGACGGCCGGCATTAGCCTGCGGCACGACCGTTCCAACGCCTGCTTTTTCACAGCCCGCCTCGATTTGGAAGACCTGTGAAGGAATTGACATCGTGCGACTCGGGCCGCATTCCAACCTACGATTGTATCCAAACACGAAAAGCAGAATCCAGAACGCTCATCTCTGTACATCGACATCGACCTTATAACATCGGGGCTTCACGTCACGGCTTTCCTCGTCTCATATGCACTTCACAACAACACCTCTAATACCTAATTTTCCATCACATCATTGAACGACCCTTCTTCTTTCTGCCATGGACTTCTCAAACGACGGCAACTCAATTTTCCATCGGGTCCAGGCCGCCTTCGTCCATGACGGACAAGGAAAGCTGCTGTACTGCAGCGGGCCGCAAAAGACCAGGGTGCAAGAGCACTGGGACTCGCTCAGAAACCTTCTACCCAGCCACACGACAACAAGCGAAACACCCTTTGGGTCCGCAGACCTTGACGGCACTTTCGAAGGCTTGGGGCTGTATGAGAAGCGTAACCCCAAGTTCAATAACACTTCATGCATCGTCATCGATAGAACCGCTCAACAAAGCACACTCAGCAGACAATTTGAAGAATTCTTTGCGGAACTGCTCCTCGACCAAGCTGATTTCGCAATCCGCGACTCACAAATTGTCGACTCCTTCACAAGTGACTGTCTCGAAGTCACACGCCAAATCGTGGACCTCTTCGACAGTTTCCTGAGGTATCAGGGCAAAGATGATCAGTGGGAAGCCTGTGGACGTGCCTATTTCACGGACCGTGTCAAGCACTTCACTTCGCAACGTGCCACAATCGAACTCTGCTTACCGGCTTTTCCCTGCAAGTCATCCAACACCAACAAAGTTCTCGGGAAAGCTCCCGACCGTGGCGAGAAGCTCGCCCTGGAACGTCTACACAGCTTTGTTGAGCAGATTGAGAAGATCTATGAACCCGGTGCGAAGCTTTGGGTCATCAGTGACGGCCATGTCTTCAGCGACTGCAGTAAGTCTTTTTGATCCCGAGCGGGTTGACGCAAACGACTAACTCATTTCAGTTGGTGTCGACGATGCCGATGTCGATACCTTTGGTGAACAATTGAAGGAGATGAACCACGACATTGGTCTTCGTCGCGAGAATACTGAACGTGTCGGCTTCAAGTCGCTTGTTGACCTCTTCGAGTTGGATGAAACAAAAGCCCAGACGAAGCTCTCTGGGCTTGCCACGAAACTCAACATCCCCCCAATCGCTCATCACGTTCAGACTGGTCACACGGTCGAAGCAGAATTATCGAGACAAATTCTGATGGCGGGCTGTCAACCTCAAGAATCCACAGTCCGAGCCAAAATCAAGTCCCAAAACCCAGCCATCCTAGCGTTGTATCGTGGTTTCTCACGTTTCATGCTGGAAGATCTTGAGCTTCACCCTTTTACTCGAAAGATGACCCGCACGCAACAAAAGAAACTTTCCACCAAAGTGGCTTTTGAGATGATTATGGTAAGTCAACTTGCACCAATCAGAAACTATAATACGGCTTTTGAAACTCCGAAAATGGACACGAGCTTACACTTGACACTAGCGCAACCAAGCATACTCCAATCTAGTGGAGCTCCTTTTCCCTAACTATATTCGCTTGTCCATCCATGCGTAAGTGCCGACTCTCTTGTTTGCCTAGAGATTCAACTAAATACGATGCATCAGACACAATAACGCTGGCCCTAAGTTCGGCATCCAACTTTTCGATCCCGCTGTTGTCCGCGTAGTGGAGGGTCTCTCGCCTGATGGAGTCCCAATGGCCTCCAGGGATCTTTTGCACATTCCCACCCCTTGGCACAACTGCGTGGTGGAAGTCGAAGGTAGCCCCTTTCTTCTCGTCACCAAGGCCAATATTCCGCTCAAAGCTGTTGAATTGGGGGCAATGACTGGGGGTGTTTCCAAGGTCGGCGGCGCCTCGTTTGTCTTGCGTCCAACAAAGAACTATACTTCGACCGAAGACGAAGAAAAGAAGGAGATGGATGCCGATAAAGCCCCTGCCGTCTCCAGGACTGTATCCTTCAAGCCTGTTGGCGGCCATGCGAAGTTCGACTGGACCCGTAGGTTGGCGCCCCTTCCCATCATTGGATGGCTTGGAGTAATCTTCTATCACCGCTTTGTGGGGACGTTTGCTTAAAGCGCTTACATACTATCTTGAGCAAGCATAGCGTCGAATTCTGGAGCAAATATGGCATCAAAGGCGGTTTTTTTTTTTGACATGTTCAAATTGTAATGTCCAGTCAAAATTTTCAAAGCAATAGATTACGTATGCCTTATCATTGAACCCATCTGACTACATAAGTCACTATACTTATTGCCTAAGTGCTGGGATCGCGGTTGAGCAAGTTCTATTTCCCGAATAGGCAACCCTGCTCTGACGATTGAAAACTTGCTCATATGGCCGCACTGTGCCAAGACCCAATTCCCGCAACGCCAACGCATGACTCCCAAGAATGTAAGCAACTAGTTTGCGGGCCGCTAGCTATCTTTTCAATCAATCCGGGATGAACTTACCAATCATAGCCGCACGACGGCCACTCATGCTCCACGATGAGCTCGTTGGCGGGAGTTGTTGGACCAGTTCGAAGGATCCGAAGTCCTTCAATTGTCTGCACATGTAAGGGGATGTTCGCCGTAGCCCTTGTCGCACAACGCCACCAACGGGAGGGCACAGGGGGAAGCCTTTCGGGAGCTGACGCGTGAGAGCGCGTTTGGGATAAGAAGCTCTCCTGTCCCCGCGCGAAAAGAGCTTCAAAGACCTCTCCATCGCCGACCCCTAACTTTGTCTTACACTGGCATGCTCAATATGCGGTTCAGCTTTCGCCCAATTCTCAGCTTTGCCTTGCTTGGCTTTGCAATAATGGCTTCAGCTCAAGACGAAAGCAAAGCTCAAGCATGTGAGTTGCCAAAACACTCTTTCGCCCTCGCAAAGTCAGTGAGAAGATGCTAGAGAAGATGCTAATAAAGTAGCAAGGTGGTCATCGTCCAACAACAACAACAACCGCACCGTCCTCTTCGGCTCCGACGGCCCTTCCGAGGAACTTTGGTATGCTCATCTACCGCGCCTTCGAGATGCTCGATGTCTTCGGCCCGCTCGACGCCCTCGGCATGCTCGCGAAAACCCACCAAATGAACCTCTACCTCATTGCCGAGACGATGGATCCAGTGACGGCTAGGCCAGTCTCCGCGGCCATGAACCCGAAAAACTCGAGTTTCGTAAGTTTGCCTTGACACCTCGAACCCCTTCCCTTCCGAGTCGCCGAGCTGCAACTCGGAGCCTCGACCCTCTGAATGCCAGATGAAGAAAAATGCTGACAAGCGAGAAAAAAAAAAGTTTCCCGTGATCCAGCCGACGCACACCTACGCCACGGCCCCGAGGGACATTGAAGTGCTCATGATCCCCGGCGGTCTCTGGACGCGGTCGCGCAACCTCAACGCGACCGTCTCGTACGTCCGGAGCACGTACCCGAACCTCAAGTACCTGATCAGCATCTGCACGGGCGCCTCCGTGGCGGCGCGCGCCGGGGTCCTCGACGGGCGGAGGGCGACGACGAACAAGGCTTCGTGGGCGAGCACGATCGCGTATGGGCCGAACGTGACGTGGGTTCCGAAGGCGAGGTGGGTCGTGGACGGCAACGTGTGGTCTTCGTCGGGCATCAGTGCCGGGATCGACGCCACGTTGGCCTTCATCGGAGCGGTTTACGGGATGAGCGATGCGACTCGCATTGCGGACTTGATGGAGTATGACTGGCACAAGGACTCAAACTGGGACCCGTACGCGGAGAAGTTCAACGCCACGGCAAGATGAGTTGTTGTTGATGGAGTTGAGCTCAGAACAAGCGGGAAACGGAGCGGGTTTGAATCTTGGGACAATCTGACATCAAGTGACACTGATGTTCCGTTTGGTTCAGGTATTAATAAGGGTCCATCAATGAACCAAGTCCTGTAAATGTTATGAGCCACGAAGAATGGATCACAGTGTCTGACCTTTTGATATGTCACCTTTGCAACTAATGTGAAGAGCAGGGGTATCGTGATATATTGGATCTGGGCTGCCTATGGGCGAATCTGGTTGTTGTTGTTTTTGTGGTTAAGTTGATGGGTTAAAGAGGAAGGAAGGGAAGGTGGTGAAGGGAAGGGAAGGTGGTCAAGTAGGCCCAGCCTGCCCACTTGACGTAACAGTGTCTGACCTTTTCAAATGTTACATTTGCAACTTAGGTGAGTCGTGGTTCGACACTAACTGAATAACGGCAGTGAACTTCTTGCGAATGTGATTCCCAGATGTACCCCAAGTCGCAAGATGTAACATGGGGCTATCTTTTGCTGGAAGGTAATATTCCAAGAGATGAGGCTTATGCTATTTTGAACAAGTCGAAGTCATTCAGAGGAAATGAGTATAACTAAGGACAACTGTTATATGCAGAATATTAGAGGTATATGGTATGGAGTATAGAAGATAGTATAATAGGTATATGTATAAATAATATTCTTCTCTGAACCTCTCTCCTCAGGATAAGAGGTTTTAGGGACCTAAATAGGGGCTACTTAGTAGTCCCCCAGTAGTCCTCCATTCTCCTTATCCCCTTTCTATAACCTATATAATGTGAAGAGCAGAGGTATTGTAATGTATTTGATGTGTGCTGCCTATGGGCGAATCTGGTGGTTGTTGTGATGTGTATGGATGAGCGAAGAAGAGAAAGGAAGGGAAGGTGCTAAAGGTGCTTAAGTATGCCCAGCCTACCCACGTGATATAATAGTCCCCTAGTAAAAAGAATGCGGTGTCCTTATTGCAATAATAGGCCCCAATTATCACACTATATCCATATGTCCCAAGTACTACGCCTCCAGTCGCCTGCTTGCCTTCTCAGAGATTGCTTCGTTGGGTAGTGTCTTATTAGGTATTATTGGTCAGTGCCGGCACTGTGGGCTCTCGTGGGCCCTGTGTAGGTTGAAGGTGGAGGTTGTCGGTGTTTGTAGGGGTCTTTAGCTCTCGCGGCTGTAGGCTCTCGCGGGCTCTCGTAGGTGGAGGTTGTAGGTATATCCGCAGGTGGGTGACCTCGAGGTTGAATCTCCTCGAGTGGCAGAGTATTGAATAGGTACTTTAGTTTAACTGGAAGGTATAGGATATGTCGGCGCCTTATTCAGGTGTTCGGCCTGCCTAAGACTGGTTATCTTATTCGAAGGCGTAATAAATCTCTCATCGGAGGTATGTAACTTTGTGATCAGGCTCGAGATCGAGGGAGAAAAAAATGCTGCGATCGAGGGGACCACAAAGGAGAGGTTGTGCTACTATAAAAAAAGCAGAGGTATTGTGATGTATTGCGACGAATCTCGGGTCGGTCAATGTTGCCAAGTGTTGGGTCACATATCGACCTAGGTCGAAGACTGCTCTGACATGCTCTTCGCCAGTCTTGCGAAATTGTGAAGGGATCACGTAGTGGTACATAGTCACGGCTGCCAAGATTTCCGCGAGACTACGGTTCCCTCTCTTCACAGTTCTGACTATGGGGTGAGCGGAGTTGGATCTGGGCTGCCTATGGGGGAATCTGGTGGGTTATTATTGTATTATCAATATACAAGGGAAGAAGAGGAAGGAAGGGAAGGTGCTGAAGGTGCTAAAGTAAGCCGAGCCTACCCACGTGACATAATGTATAATACCTTAGAATACCTTTAAATACTAGTGACCTAAGCTACCTATAGTTCTTCGGCTTATGACATAGAAGTATTGTGATGCATCGGTTCTGAGCTGCCCATGAGCGAATTGGGGTCTTTTTGGTGTTGTGGTTATTGTTATTGTTATTTTTATAATAATGAAGAGGGAAGATGAGGAAGGAAGCAGAGGTGGCGATGTAGGTAGAGCCAGCCCACCCACGTGACATGACAACAACGTCCAGCGGAATGGGATTCTTCGACTTGAATTCTAATGGCTTCGAAATGTGTGCGGAGTAAAGCCTTCAACTTGTCCAGGCAAGAAACAAAATGCCTTGACGTTCTTTACCAAAGGGTTGGAACAGATAAATGATGCCCTTGTGGCTCTTCAATTCTCGGCACGCTGTGGGTTGTTTGACAGTTTGTCTACGTTTTGCTATTCGATGGCCGTAGAAAGTCAAATATTCAGAAGTCGCATCGAACAAGTTTCATGAGTCTCTCAAATTCAGTCAAGGAAAGAGGAGCTTTGAAAGTGAGTTGAAATATACTTTGATTGGATTTCGAGGCGATGAGCCGAATGGAACCTCAAGAAACAAGCAATCCTGGACTCAAACATTTTTCAAGAAAAAACCGTAATGGAGTTTGTCGTCATTTCACACATACATGCACATTCAGAGCTAGAACTGACACATTGGGCTCTATCTTCATATCTATAAGAAAAAAAGGGGGGGTTGCCGTATGACTGATGTGAGAAACCGTTAGATGTAGAGTCGAGGTTGGATCTACCTATTAAACTCGCCGTTTTTGCCTTTGACACTAAGCGAAAATCAAATTTCAGACGGGAAAGCAAAACCCACCCCACACCGATGGGATACCCATCGCGGGCACTCCCGCCTGCAACCATTACAACGTCCGTACCCTCGGGGATGGTTTTATCGAACGAAGCGTGGTAATTAAGGTCTTGCTTCGGAACCCCATTACTGTTTCCATTGCTTAGCCGTGGCCTTCAACCGGGCCGGGCCGGCCGGGCTTCGTGTTTCCAGGGTCTTGGCACATGCCATCCGTTCCCAGCTCTGATTACCGATATCAGCCACCACAACCAAGAAGTGCAGACAGCCTTCGATGATGACGACGAACACGGTATTGGGCAGACTCACAGGCAAGTCGGGCCTCGTATTTCTATCTATATCCGGGCTTGCTTCGTTTCTTTTCTGTTCTTTTTTTCCAACCCCTCTACGTGCAAGATCCGTGGCGGGGGGTAGACAACCATCCATCCCCTCAGCATCACCGAGAAGGCCAGAGCAAAGGGCACTGGTCCCAATGCCGAGGACAACATGCATCTATCTACGACGCCTCCCGTCCAATGACCTGGCAGTCCTTCCGTTTCTGCGTGAACTGCTCCTGCGACTGCAGCAGGTAGGCGAGTCCAGTCTTCACACCGAGACGCAGGGCCATTGAGCACGGCCCGGTCGCGTCATCCATCATGATTCATCCATCCCCCCTCGTATCCTTTTATTTTATTTTTAATTTGCCTTCCCTCCCTACGACCTGCATATACGTAACGTGTGTCTAGCTTTATAATCCTGTATTCGAACGACCAGAGGAACGACAAGCCTGCAGGGCGACGAAGCCTACGTACCTAGCTTGGCTGGTCGAGGTTTACGAAGCGCCTCATGATCAATATTACGCCAGCAGGGCCCTATGTTTTCGGTGAGACGGGGAAAGACAAAAACAAAAACACACGCGCAAATAGGCTCACAGGAAAGCATGATCAGGCTCCAAAAGGTGCATGTGGCCCCGCCCTCTCCCATCCCGCGTGGAATATCCCGTCGTCCCATGCAGGTTCCGTTCAAATTTCCCCTGGCGCAAGGGTTCACTACTTTCCCGTCGAACGATGTCGCACCTCGCACGAAAACTGTCAACCTGCGGCAGCTGTTTAGAACTTTACTTCGAGCTGATTTACGTGCGTGGGACACGGGGATTAATTACGTCCCCCTTTTTTATCTTCCTTTTTCTTCAAAGCATGAAGAGAGGGCCTCACGGACGCCGTTGCATTCGCGGGAAGAACAATGTCTCTATTCAATGCAAAGGCGACCCCCCCTCCCCCCCCCCGGCGGCCCCCCTTCTTTAATCACACCTCGAAGAACAACCTAATGCGCCATCTAACTTTGCTCCGAATATTTGCCTCCCGAAGGCGGGTAGAAAATGTCCTATTACCGACTCAAGGTAGTGTGTGGGGGGCTCAGTCCCCCAACATCCGATCCAAACAGGCCTGCCTTCCAATGTACTATGTAAAAGGTAGGACAGGCAGCTCGTGGCGCACCCCTCCTCCTCCTCTCACACACCCCCTTGCCAACAACAACAACACCTCCCAAACTCATCCACCTCCAATGCTTCGATGTACACTCCCCACTTCTTCTTATTCTTCTTCTTCCTCCTCCTCCTCACCATCATCAGTGTACCGGGGGGTGGGGACCAACGAAAAGGGCCGGTTAGAAGCGCGGCTGTCGCCAGCCATACACAGCCGTAATGCCATCATCGTCTGCGTGCAATTATCGGCACATACTGCCATGTCTCCGTCGAACTAGGTGTCGTGCAGCTCGCAGACCGCTTCTTTGCCATACGCATTAGGGCCTTCCCCCCCTTCCGCTCCCCGATCTAGTAAACCGCTTTGTTTCTTTTTTTTTTTTGGGGGGGGGGGGGGTTGTTCCCCTACTTGTTCCTTGCCTCGGCGAAATGAGGGGACCTCCCCGGTTCGGGCGCCCCGCCCCTCCAGCTACCCGGGGAACCGATTATCAACCAACATACATACACAGAGACATACATGCTGAGGAACCCAGAGGAAGAAGAAGAAGGTCTGCATTGCAGCCCCGAGTTTTTCAATCCTTTTCCAGTTCCAGTAAACTTTTCCCGTTCTAGCAAAGTTGGTCCAAGCATCTTGCAATAGTAATCATGTATGTCTTTGGTGTAGTAGGTATCAATAATCCTTAATTCTCGTACGTACATTTTCAGGCATCCACCGCAAGCAAGGGGTGCATGATCTTCCGGGATCCTTCCTATCGGCCCAATCGTCGCGCATGTTCCCAGCGAAAGCAGGGGAAATACCCAGAAAAAAACAAAAAAACATTCAACGCTTGACCAACTCCTTTGAGTCCTTTCGTGTTGCCACGCTGCCCAATCCCGCTCCCAGGTTATCCCCCCTCCCATGCAGCCCATGGTCCTGTCGCGTTCACGAGGGTCCCTCTGTAGAGTCTAGTAACTCTGATGCAAATGCCTCCCCCCTTACACCGTGATTCATCAAGTCCCGCATCCAATCCCGTGGGTTGTCTAATAACTCCTGTGATGCAGTCCCTTGCCCAGTGGCCCCAAAAGTCTCAGCGCCTTAAATCAGCTGTCTGTGAAGAAAAGAAAGAAGAAAACATATAGACAAAGTTTTACGGCCAAGAGATTGTCAGAAAAGAAATAGTGAACCGCTCAACAGTCAGTCTCATCGCCTTCGTACACTCTCCAGTGATGAAAATACAGCCCAGACCGCAGAAAATAGATGATCGAAGAAAAGAATATGATGTAGACGAAATGTAGACGAAAGCCAGAAAATAATAATGGAGATATACGACTTATCAAAGTGTGGGAAAACACAGGCAATCCCAAGCCTAGAAATTACTGATAATGAGAAAAACGTTCCTTTTCCGGAACGTGTGTTGTTCGGACAAATTGTCCCATAACCTGAGAACGCCGTTGATCTTTTTGTCTTTTCCACGTGGAGTCGATTTGATTGTCGCCTTTTGGGTCTCTGACTCCGTACCTTTCCCGTGGTATATTTCTTGACTCGTTTCGTTCAGTTTCGTTCGAGAAGCCGTTTTGAAGTGTGACGTGAATGTCCCAAGGCAGGTGTCTAGTAGAGGGCGTGCGCTGATTGCGCGTACAAGCGGTCGCGGTAGCCACCGGGGAGACCGTCGTATCTGGGACTCGAGGCGCTCGAGGACTGGTCCATGTCGGTGTCGTAGACGTCGTGCTGGTGGTAGTGCATGTACTGTTCTGGGGGAGGCAGACGCTTGGAGCTGTAGGCTGCGAGGCTGGTGGGGCCGGGCACCCGCTTGACGGGGTAAGATGAAGGGGCAGTCCTCGACTTGGTGACCCGGTTGGCGTTACTGACACGGCGGTCCTTGCCACGACCCTTGATGCCCTTGTTACTGTTCTTGTACAGATTGGCAAAGTACCAGTACATCTCGCGATCATCGTCAGAAAGCCCGTCAATGTCCGAGATGGAGAGGATCCAGTCGGTGAGCTCCAGGAGCGTCTTCTCATGGTACTTGTTCTGGTGGTTCTGGGGATATGTGTTAGATATTGGGCATGGCTAAACCTCCTTTCGTGCGTACCTTGAGATTGCCTCTCTGGGTAAACATCTTGTTGCACTGGTCCAACTTGCAGACGAAGGGCTTTGCATTGGTGTGGGTAGCCATATGTGTCTGCAAATTGCCGCGCTGGGCAAAGACCTTGCTGCACTGCTCGCATCGGAAGGGCTTTTCGCCAGTATGGCGACGCATGTGAGTCTTCCACGAGTTAGCCAGGACCGATTTCCTCTAGCTTGCGAACAAACGTTACCTTCAGATTGCCAGGTTGCGAGAAAGTGCGTCCGCATCGCGGCCAGTTGCAAGCCTGTGTTGGATTAGAACTACTCTGGGCCCAAGCCTCGGCCAGATACTTACGTATGGCTTTTCGCCAGTGTGAGCACGCTTGTGGGTGTCAAGATGCGTGCTCTGGTAGAAGCTCTTGCCACAGCCATCAACATCACAGATGTACTTCTTGGACTTCGGTGCTTCCGCGGGCTCCGTGACTGCCTCGGGCTATTTCGAATTAGCCGCTGATGTTAACTTTTCTCCGGCTCGATTGACCGTACCTTCATTTCAGTTGGCGATTGGGGCTTGGGGGACCTGGGCTCAGGCTTGACAACCTTCTCGATCTCTGGTACGCCCTTCACGATGTCTTCCGAGTCATTCCTCTTCTGGATGGCCTTCATGAGTGTGTCGATCGCCGTGGTGAAATTGACCGCCTCTGCGCTGGTGGGCTTGTTGTACTTGATGTCCTTGGTGTTCAGGGGATGGGGGGTCTTCGGGTTGCTGAGCTTTGTCTCGCTGCGAGTGGAAGGGCTTCGGTGGCGGTCGTTCTGCGCAGAAGGGCTTTCTTGGGGGTAGGAGCTTGCGCGAGGGACCTCGTGCTCCTGGGCGGCGACGGGCACCATCTGGCGTTCCTGCTGCGCGGGGACTCTGAACGGCATGCTCATGTTGGTGGGAGACGATTCGTATGGGGCGTAGGCGAAATGGTTCTGGGTCGGGCATGGATGGCCTATACTAGGCATCGAAGCGACTCCGTAGTGGTTGCCTACCATGTACTGGGGGGCCATAACGGCTCCGTTCATGGGGGCGGAAGTTGCTGCTCTCGCATCATAGGACACAAAATTCGAGTTGTCCATCATGGCGTAGTCGTTGGCTGGATGGTGCTGTTGCCAACGGCCCCAAGCCTGGGGTGCGGCTGGTGATTCTGTGAGGGCCATTGATTTGAGGCCAAGGTGTTACGCGTTATCAGTGACTGGGTCAAGAGAAACGAGAGGCGTAGAGAGGGAAACTCTGTGGCGAATATCAAAAAGAAGGAGCGGATAAACAAGATGAGTGATGACTCGGGAGGACAAAGTGTACGATCTCGTGGTTTCGAGAAAGAAAGGAGGACCAGATGAAGATATAGTCCCGGGAAGACACAAGAATGTATAGGTAGTCAACGCTCCAGAGGAGAGGAGGGGATGGCTGATGTGCTGCTAGGGTTGAACGGCATGGCGAGAGCCAATCGACTGGATTGGCTCCCGGAGATCTTAGCACTAAATATACATGCATTCAAAGCGAGACCAGCAGGACCCAGACAGTGGGTTACTTTGAGAAAAAGAACAGTTGATGGCTAGAACAGGAACATGGAGGTTTTGGTGGAAATAGACCCCCACTGCAATGAGCAAGACGGAGGGCATCCACGAAAGCCGGGGTAGTGAATGAACGGGTCAGGGCCTAGTCGACTTAGACGAGGATAGGACCTGGTCGTCAAGGGTGGCCGAACAGACGGGGGGAGGGGCGCGTCTGGTAAGTTGGGGCTGGGGGGGGGGGGGGGGGGGAGAGAGAGAGGGAGTGGGAAGAGGCGTCATATTCGTGCCTGCAACTAAGGCAAGTGGCAGTGTGGGATGTGCTCATGTTTCTCTTGGAGACTGCTAGTGTATTCTCTTCACATAGACAGTGGAGGCGGCGGCGAACGGCCAAAGGCGTTGCAATAAAGCTGAGGATGAGAGACTACCTACCGAGGATGGACCTCGGACTGACCTGATCCAACTTGAGAGACCTTCCGGTTGAGGTAGTCAATCTGGCCACCTCGGATCCTCGAGTAAGGACATGAGACATTATGTGAATATGGACTGCATTGGACAAGCTGGCCACTCGGCTTAGCCTTTATCCTCTCGCAAGATTAAATGGCGTCTAAAGACGGCAATTTTCGAGAACGAGTTCACGATACTCGTGTCATCACTACCTGCCGAGGATGATGATTGGCAAACGGATGGTGAGAGTTTGAAACAAGCACGTCCAGATTTTCTCAAATAAACAGAGCCCTGCGCATCTCTGCGAGGTCACCAAGCCTGGTGTGGTTGCCCCGGCCTCGCAACCTGGTTGCTTCTTCTTCTTTTACCTGCAGCGTGGTGACATCCCACTTGGACGAAGCCCAGATCTCGCCCAAATGGGTGCCATGATTGCTTTTAGTCGCAGGCTAGGATCGCCGGGAGCTCTACGGTTGCAGCCGGACGGCAAGGTCAGGCAGGGGAGGGTAGCAGAGACTTTCTAGAGGCGTCAATACAATGTGAGTAGAGATAGAGTATGCAGATAGAGACACGCAATGCAATAAGTCGGTAGATAATGGAACAATGCGAGCTACGCACCACCTAGGACTGCCTGGTCGTGGGATGGTCATCTGAGCTATGTCTAGGCTGATGGAGCGCGACGGTTTGAAGGCATCACATGGTTGGTGACCGGGCATCATCAAACCAAAAAAATTCGAGCTGAGGCGGAGATAAGGCTGTTGGCAGGGCCTATGTTCGCACGTAAGGCGGAGGGCAAGGGTGGGTGAGGTTGATCGGTGATGGTGACGATAGCGATGATGCCCATGGCAATCCACGAGAAGGCTGTTCAGCAGTCGCAGCAATGCAGAGGTACATACTTGCAGTGAAGCAAAACAGGATATCCAAAAAGGCATCCGTACGAAGACAGGGCAGCAATGTTGGAGGCATTAGCATGGGGTTCCGTACTGTCTCTTGCGTGCAGTCATGTCTGGCAAATGTCAGACGTGGAAGACTGAAAAAAGAGCCCGGCTGCCGGCAGGGGTTCCCTGACCGCTGGGTTCTTAATTCTTGGTGCAGGCGAGCGGGACTTACGGCAGGGAGGCAGGGAAAATCCTATTGGCCTTTGGGAAAGGAAGGGGTAGTGGTAATGGTGGTGGTGGTGGTGGTGTTGATGATAATGATGCCCGGTGGTGATGGGGGGTGTAAGAAGGTAAGAAGGGGGGGAGTGGAGCAGCAAACGCAGATGCACCTCAAGGCGGGTACGTACTGCTAGATGCAGTGGACACCCGCACGGGAGTGGGGAATTGGAAGATTTATGGGCACGTACTCCACTGGACAGACAGGGTCAAAATGAGACGGGGATCGACGGGTACGTACCGTCCCATGGTGCAGTCGCACTCCCCCCTCCTGCCTCAAGCTTTCCGCCAGCTTCATCAGGACCCTGACTGACGTGTGGTATCGTTGTATTCCTTACACTACCATCTTCACCTTACCTTACCTTAGGTACATCAAAGTGATACGAAGTGAATTTCTTTCTAATTCCACACCCGTCAATGTTCCCTTCGAAGCCACACCCGAGAACTCGCAACAACTTTGCTGCCATTATCCGTACTGCCAGACAACTTGCCAGCTCCTTGGGCCTTCGTCATTTGCTCGTCAGTCGGCGGCGGTCCGCTTCTCCCGTCGATGAATGATTCCAAACCGTCATTTATTCTGCTCCCTAAAGAAATTACAGCACCAGAGCAGACCAAGCCGCACTTCCCGATCGGGCCTCGACGTCTACCAATCTGCCAGACGACAGACGTACATCGCTCCAGGGCCTCTTGTCCATGTCAGTCGGTAGCAAAGCACCACAATGGAGGTGATCGTCGCCATGGGCATCTCAAGTTGACATTGCCTCAGCCCTGTTCGGTGTTTGGCCTGCCGAGCCACCCAAAGACTCAGTGAGATCCGGGCAAGAACGACAAGTTCCCTGGCGATCGCTACCTTCGTTTCTCTCCACGGACGCCGTCGAATCACCTGGGCCGGGGCACGCGCGCTGGGGCTGTTAAGCGCCTCGTATCACGCTTTCCGCCTCCCGCCTCATTTCGCAATCCTGTTACCACGAGGCTGCGTGGCGTCTTCCCCACCGCTGACGGCCTGGCCTGCGTGTCACTGTCACCCTCACCCTGGCAGCATTCGACTTTGACAGCTCGCAAGAATGCCCTTTTTGCCAGTCCGTTTCAAGCTGCCCGGCCCATCTCGTCGACCGAAGTGTCACTGCACCACCCTCCTCCTTGGCATCACAGTAAAGCCGATGCACCGTCCAGCGCTTTTCCTGTCGTCCGCAACTTTTGGCCCCAGTTTGGAAAAGTCTACGACATCGTGTGGACATCTCATCCACTCGTGCAATACTTGTTCTGGGGGCCCTATTCGAAAAAGGATCGGCTCCTAGAACGTCGGCGTCATCGGTTCAGTGCGATTCATCAAAGCCAGTGTCCATTTCTCAACCTGGATTGACTTGTCCACCAACGGGTCTGTTACGGTTACAGAGTACGGTGTTGACCATCAAGGCTGGACTCACCTCATGCTACACGGGCTTCACGACGGGTGGGAATGGCGGACAAGTCGAATGATGGCACCCTAAATGATAATCCTTCTGCATCAAAACCTCCGACATGCAAAGCCGGGGGGGCAGAGGAGGCAGGCTGCATCGCAGTATCCTCGCAATTCACATCGTAACCGGAATTCAGGGGTGCGCTGCCTCCGGTGGTCCCCGGTGGTCCCTCTCCTCGACCTCCACCAGGCCCTGCGATCTGTCTGGGCCGTTCTTCGATCATGGATCTCAGATTGCCTCTCGTCTGAGCTCCATTGAATTGGCAGTCTGACTGACTCCCTTTGCATCGCCGAAGGAGAGCACCATTTGTCTGTAATCTGCAGAAAATAGGCGGTCATCCGGGCCATTGCCGCACCACGAGGACACTGCAATTTTGGCGAAACGCATCAGGTTGCTTGTTATCGAACAAAAGTTGACATTGGAGTCCAGTATACCTTCGAATATCGGCCTACTCTCACCAATCGTGGACGACCGTAGGCGGAATTAAACATACCCATCGACACTGCATCTTTGCTTTCTCTTTGGCTTCGGCAACACTCCGAGCCGCAGTTCCCCCCAATGTTTCAAGCGTGGCAGTGTATGATTGTCTACGCCTTCCTTCGCGGCTGATATCACTGGGTTCATCGGGACATTCAAACACAATGACCAGCACAATTTCGGGTGCACGCAAGGGCGCCCGATACAGACTCAGCGCGGGACGACTCGGTAGTCTAACGCCGCGCCATCACACGTCCCAACAACCAGCCTTGCTGACCTTAAGTTGCACGGTGACAACCAATTCATCGGCCCACAGTGGTTAGAAATGTCTGAAAAGAACGGTTTCTCAACGAGATAATACCCCAACTTATTATGTCAAACTTGCATCAACTTGGAAAGGTCTTGACGATTTGCAGTTGTCTCGGAATTAACTTTGTCGCGCCGTTCCGAATTCTCATATTGGCAGAATGAGTTGGTGCGCGAGAACGGTGCACTGCGGGGATTACACATCAACTGTGATATGCCGACTTGTGCATTCCATGCAAAGGCTTGAAGATGATGGGTTTGCTGCGGAAACCAGCCACTCACGAAAATGTGGCTACCTCCGATGGCCAGCATGACGTGATGTCAAATCTTCCGGCTTCAAGTCTTGCGATCGAATATGATCGGATCAGCCTCCGCCGCTGAGTCAAGTTAGAATCATGTAGTCTTTCACGCACAAGTCACCTCATCCAGGACGCAAGTTTGGGCACAACACCTTCATTCAACGTTCGGTGTCCTCTCGGCAGTCCCCCACCTGGTGGCTTTGACTAGGAGCCTCGACTCCGAACTGACCCAGTTGTCTTTGATGAGGGTCTGCAAACCCAGCACTTCTGTTTTCCGTCTCGCCTCAAAACGGTAGTTTCCGTGCCATCAGCTACGTGCCTTTCCATCATAATATCTCACATTCGACCAAGACCAATCGACCCTTGGGAAGACTTCCGCGGACTTGGCATGCACATTGCCACTGCACTGCAACATTTGTACCTGGTCCTTAACTACGACCACCCTGAAAAAATACGCAGCATGCCCATGGACCACCTGTCGCCGCAGAAAACTGATACACGGTCTTCCGCTAAGATTCGTGCAAGTACCTTAGTGCCTCGAAATCGATTACTCTCCGAATAACCATCAGTGTGAGGAAAGACGTCATGTTCTCAATAGCATGTTCACAGCACAGGCACGACAACTTTGAGTATTTAGCTCACTGAAGAGCGCGCTTCCAAATATTTCGTCCCATGGGCCGACGAACCTGTGGCGGGCCTGAACCTCGGCGTCGAAAACCCGACGACTTGGATGCGAGGATTAATAACGCAGCAAGCAACCAGAGCACGCTGCAATGAAGCAGCTGAAATACGAGTCGATGCGTCGGTTGGAACCTTCTGAAACTCTTCAGTATGGATGGTGCCAACCTTGCTGGACCTGGACCATCCAGATGAAGAAGTTTTCCTCCGTTCGCTAAAGGGGTGCATGATTACTGAACAGCATCGCATGGAGCGTAAGCAAGCTAGGAAACGAAGAGTTCAGCTCTCTGCCTACAACCTGAAGAATGCGACATACCACCAAGTACTATAGTCACAATCTTAAGAAGGAGCTGATCCCTGATTCGAGAGCTTTAGACGTGAGGACGATTGGGCTCCTACGCCAGAATGGCGGGGTAATACGGTTTGTCAAACCGCGAGCCGCTGGTGACGAACACCTGGAAGTATCGTGTATCCGGCGTTCCAATCCCGGAGTTCAATTCGGTTGTGGCGAAATTCCGGCATCATGGCTGCAAGATGCTGGAATTGGTCCATCGCGATCCGGGCTGTCGGGAAGGGGGCGCTGGTTAAGACGACGAAGCGCGTCAGCAGCGCAAACTATTAGCCAGCATCATCACGGCGAGCTGAAAAGGCGCAGACAGCACGCCAGCCATAACTGGCTTAGTTGGGCTGCTAGCGTGGACTCCCGGGATCCGTGCGCAAGTCCCAGAACTGTGGTTGAAGGTCGATCCCCCGGGCTGGACTCATTTACGCTATTGGACGCCCGTCCCTTGCCAGCCAGCCAAGATCAGACATGAGTCCTGTGGGTGACGACGCGAGGCAGTATGTTGTACGGCAGTAGGATGGGGCAGCAAGGGATACTTTCTGAGGAAAACTCGGCAGTCTCATGGAGCATCCTTGGTTTGAGCGCCTGAGGACTGCCGTCGGTACAACCTCTGGCCGACTCGAGCGGACGGTTGTTCAACGTCTGAGCTATTATAGAGACAGCCGCGTGAGGCGGGAATAGTTCAACGCTAAGACCGGGAGCGATAATGTGCACTTAACGGTAGTGTCTGGCCACTAGCCCGGGTGCGCACGCCGCACACGGACATGTCCATCGAACGTGACTGAACTGTAAAACTAGCCGGTCCTATTATTTGCAGGCCCTCCACCTAAGTTGACAAACAGGCATACGGGTTCTCTCGGGCTAATGGTTATAGTGGCGGATTGTTGCTTGTGTCTCATCTATCAGTCCCAACAATACTGGGACAACAGGGGGGGCTTGGCAAATGACAAAAGTCTTTCCCGATGCCGATAATGCGCTCCAGTACCTCAACCATTCATTCTGTTCGTCAAGAGTCCGAACTATTTCGTCTTAGGCGCTGGACCGGACGAAATTACCCCGAATCCCGTGGGGGAACAAAGTTGGACCGGTTTCTTTTACCTTCGGTCCGCATCACTGTCAATCTCATAAGACGATGCTTTACTAGCAAGCGCCCTACCTAACGAGCCGTCCCGCTATTGGTGGCCACAACCTCAGCGACGGCGCGTGACCGGAAGCTGGAGACCAGGAACTCTGTCGTCCCTAATACATTCAGGCGAAATGTGAAAGGAATATTCCATGCATTGGGAAAACCTGTCAAACTTGCTTCCAGGCGCCTTTGAAGCAAATTTAGTCATCTCCCGGGAACTTTCCTGGGCTGTCGAATCACAGTGGTGCGAATTGAGCAGGGGGGGCCCCTGTGCGGTTTGCGCCTACGTGCGTAACTCGTTTTTGGCCATCACGACAATCGTCCGCATCTCTCAAGATTAATTCATTATTCCCAACAAGTGTCTCCGCCCACTTTCGCTGGGCCTTGGTCAATTTCCAGTGGTCTTGATCGCGGGCCTCCTTGGGGGACAACGGCCGTTTCCCAAGCTCTGTCTAAAGGGTAAAAATACTGGGGGCGGTCGAACAAGAAGGTCGCTTAGTGATCAGCCGAGGAACAGAGAGAATGGTAAGGTAAGACAACTTTCAACCGGCCCGACCGCTGCAAAATAACGCGCCGTATTCAGCCTTACACCACCAATTGAGTTGCGGACATCAGACCCTTCCTCCCAAAGAAAGAAAGAAAAATCCCGCCAACTTAGACGAGCGAAAAAACGCAGTCGTGCTAGCCATCTCTTTCGAAGCCAATTCAAAAGACTCTTGGCGCATTTCAGCCAGGATGGCTACTATGTATATGGGCCGTCTTTGTCGAGCATCTCTTTCCGATGGCTTTCGACCGCGACCTATTCTCTCATCGGCAACCGCGCTGCCCCTCCCCCCCCCCTTCTCTCCCCCCTTCCCCACCCTCAGCGCCCCTTTTCCCTCGCAAGACCACAGTGGATTTACCGTCGTCTTCGTGGACGACGGCAAGTTTTCAACACTCACCATCAGATCTCAACTTTTTTGGGACATTGTTTCCCAAACTGCATTACCAAGAATGGTTGGGAGAAAGTGCAATCATGTCGCATGGGTGCTGGAATCGGCTGGCTAAACACCGGGGAAGCAGGATGCTCGACCCGCTAACCAGGACATGGTCTCTTTGGCTTCCCTACTTGCTTGTAATAGTATATTTAGGCAACGATGGTTTTTCAAGTGAGTGTGGCCACCAGGTTTATTCGTTGAGTAAACAACAAAAAAAATTTAAAGGCGCGTCTAGACTGATCCGGACATCCTGCTTGAATGCTTGCTAGGCACGTAAACGTCCTCAAGTGCGAGGGCCCTCCTTTACTTAACTTCCGCCTGGGTTTGCCGTCACTTATCATCTCCATCGGGCCCCCGAGCTCTTTTGCTTCGCATCCACTCAACAACATCAAAAACAGGCTGCGGTCAGG
The DNA here is from genome assembly GCA_036785465.1 of Colletotrichum agaves. Classification (NCBI taxonomy): domain Eukaryota; kingdom Fungi; phylum Ascomycota; class Sordariomycetes; order Glomerellales; family Glomerellaceae; genus Colletotrichum; species Colletotrichum agaves. Next base: position 507 of record JAXISO010000033.1, on the reverse strand, counting down.
AGAACCCACACTCGGATGCCATTCGCCAGATCTGATGATAAGATTACTCGGCTGCCCGACAGATCGAGATGGGCGTAGCACCATCAAAAGAAGCCATTCCCGATATCCACTGCGTCTTCTGATACATGGCTATTCCTGGCCGCTTGAAACATGGCAATGCCGGCACTGCCTCCCGGGGGGGCCACCTTCTCGGCCGTTGGATGAGCCAGCAACCTCCGTGGCTGACGCCCAAACTACGATCACAAACCCTCCGAGAAGCACTTCTGTGCACTCAGTCATTGTCGACGAGTAACAACCGCGGGAAGCGTAGTCACTGACCTAGGTAAGCATCACATTCTGCACTGTCGGAGAGCTTGCTCAGGGTCCCAGGGGGGGGGGGGGGGGGGGGGGGGGGGTGGTTGAGACGGACCTCTGTGGGCATCGGGCAGGGCCTGATCTGGTAGCGTCCCGCCTGGACCGAGCCACGGCCATTCCTTGATCGCGACTGCAAGGGGCACTTGAGGCTTG